>JAVJIF010019127.1:0-66513 GCA_038442645.1 Agave tequilana | reverse complement strand
GATTTGTGATCAAGATCTTAGCAGGTGTGTAGCTTCAACAAAGGATTTAAAGTCAAGTTTGGAGCTAACACGGTTTGATCAAGAGCTTGTGCATCAAGACCACATCAAGTACTCAAAAGGAGTCTAGCTCTAGGATCATGTTTGGACCAAGTCAAGAAGATGAAAAGACTTCAAGTGAAGACTTCAAGAAGATGAAGACTTGTGTCTAGGTTTGTTTTTATAAGATTTTGTTTTAGATTAAAATGTAAAGGATAGAATAGTTGGTGGATTGCTCAAGTATACCATATACAACACACTCTTGATTTAGATGAGTTTTCATAAAAAGATTTTATTTTGAAAAAATTACAAAAGAGTTTTCTTTTAGAAAAATACCGTTTTGGTTTTTTGAATTCAAAGTATATATGTTTAACAAAACCATATTTAGTGCTTATTGTCAAAAACATAGATATTTCACCATGTATGTGTATTGGATCATATCATGCACTCTATGCTTTAAAAGAGTTTAAAATATCTTGTTTTTGTATTTGGAGAAGTTTGGGAAAAACCAATTTTGAAAAAATACAGTTTTCGTTTTTAACAAAATTTCTAAGTTACAAAAATAGTTCAAAATGTTTGTAACATATTTTTTGATTTTGCTCAAACATATTGTAATCAAAGTTTAATACTGAAACTATTTTTGTAGATTTTTCGTAATTTATGAGATTTTATTTTAGCCAAAAAGACAACCTTTTAAATCCCTAAAAGTGACCTGTCTGGCTTCAGCCGGTCGACCGGGCCGGTCGACCGACGCTTGAAGTTGGTCGACCGACGTGCACAGATGTCACGCCAGCTTTTGCTGGAGGGCCGGTCGACCGGGTCGGTCGACCGCCAGAGAGTTTGCTCTCTGGAAAGCCCCAGTCGACCGGGCCGGACGACCGACAGAGAGATCTGCTCTCTGTTTCAGGGTCTCGGTCGACCGGCCGGCAACTGCTGCCCCAACAGTCAGAAATCTGACCGTTGGCGGTCGACCGGGCGGTCGACCGTCAGGCCAACCTGGCTCCAACGGCTAGTTTTCTAACTCTACAAATTGGGCCATTTGGGGCTGTTTTTACAAGATTTGAAGTGGATTTTTACAACAGTTTTTCCCACTCTTTCAAGAGGTTTTCTCCACTTATTTGAGAGCAAATATTTTCAATCAAAAGGGGGGTTTTATCAAGAGTGTTTCAATGTGATTTCTTGAGTTTTTCCTCCACCATTTCAATCCTTGTTTTTCACACAACACTTGAGCCATCCATTGCTATATCTACCTATAGGGATTTGTTGTGAGAGGATTTTAAGTGATCAAAGAGTTGTGATCACCAAAGTTCCATCTTTGTTCCTTGAGGAGGCGGATAAGTGTATTCGCGGTGTTTCGAGTTCGAGTGTGAACTCTTTGTTTGAGGTGCGGCCTCGGCGAGCTAGTGAGCTTGCGGTGTGTACGGGACTAAGGAGTCCAAGAGCTTGTAGGTGTTGCGGCACCGAGTGATCCGGTGGGATCGATTTTAGTGAAAATCCTTCATAGTGTTGAAGGCGGGACGTAGAGCAAGTGTGCTCGAACCTCGAAACAAATCTCCCGTTGTTTGCGATTGCTCTCTCTCTCTTTGTCTCTTACTTGTTTATATCTTGCACGCTCTTATTGTGCTTATCTTTATATGCTTGATATACATTTGCGATCTTATTGTTATATGCTTGGGGATTGTTTGCTAACACTTGTATTCAACCAAGAGAGCCAACGCGGCACCTCAACTCTTATTTAGAGGAATCTTGAGGAGTTAGTCCAGAGCCCTTCACGGGGAATCCGGCTACACTCTTGTGTTATACGTGGTGTTTAGTATAAGAAGTTTAGTTTGCATCATATAAGTTTTAATTCCGCATTTAGTGACCTTTAGATTAGCCATCACCTATTCACCCCCCCTCTAGGTGATTTTCACTCTCCATCAAAAAACCCTAAACTACCACTTTCTCCTTCAACTCCACAATAACAACTCCAACAACTCCCCACCATCATCTTCTTCCTCATCTTTCTCCTCCCACTTCACTATAACCATCAAAACTCCAACACCAAAGTTCATCTCATCTCCACCCCCTCAATCTCCACCCCACCACCTACAAAACCCTCACAAAAACTACCACCACCACTCTCCTCCTAGGTCGGCCACTACCCCAAGCTTAGAGCCAGCCACCTTCTCCGGTGACATCTCCGGCGACTACTCCGGTGACAACTCCACCATCATCACAAACTTCAATGCCACCACATCATCACCAACTTCAACGCCACCTCTACCTCTTATACTTCTCTCTCCATCACCTCCATCTTCACTCTTATCACCACAACAACACCACTTCACCACCACTTCAACCTTCAACATCACCATCATCGCACCCCCTTCACTTCTCTTTTTCCTTATCCATCAAAATCCAACTCCACCAAGTACTACATGCACCAACCACCACCACCCTCTCCTACTCTCCTTTACCTCTCTCCCCTAGGGCGGCCACCTCCTTGGCCAACCTAGAGGCCGATGCACCACCCTAGGGCCAGTGCACCACCCTAGGGCCAAGCCCCTCTCCAGATCTCATTTCATAGTTTTCCTCGCTCGGGCGTTCGCGCGCGCATAGCATCCTGGAGTCCCCGACGTTTTTCTCAAGATTTGTGTTTTAGGTGAGTGTTTTCCTCGCATTATTCAGCTTGTATTGGAATTAAAATTGTGCTATATTTTGTATCAGTTTGATGTGATTGTACGAGTGTGGGTGTGTTGTATTTGGACATGTCATGACTTATATTGGACTGATGTACTGTAATACTTGTAATAGTGTAGATGATATTATACTTATGCGTGTGGTACTAACAGTATAGGTACCCTTGTACAGACTCTAGGTTTCTTCCCATTGCCGGATGGCTACCCAATAGGTGTCAAGCCTTGTACCCTTATAGATTTCGTGGTAGCTACCAGGAGTGCGCTTAGACCCTAGGCGTTGTTCTAGCCTTTGGGTTTCATTTAGCCCATTCCCCAGACTAGCTACCCAATAGGTTTTAGGCTTTGTACCCTTATAGATTTCATGGTAGCTACCGGGAATGCGCTTTGACCTTCTGGGTCTATCTTTCTCTGCCTGGTAGGCGTGCTTAGCGCTCAACGCTTTATCACTAATTTGCCTAGATGGAACTCTGCCAGATTTTAGACTCGCATTTTAAACTGAGTCGTCCCTGTAACTTCACCAAGTGTTTTATTGATTAAACATTGTTCGCTGTCCATGCCTCTAGCTCTATTTAGCTTTGCTTGGATTTCACTTACTTGCTAACTACCTGCGTGATGTTGTTGCCTAAAGGCCTATCACTCTAGTTTTGATGATGATCAACATGTAGTTATATTTGCTAATGATCTTGTTTAATTAGTGACAGATTCTTTATCAAGATCTTAGTAGGTGCAAAGCTCAACAAAGGATTAAATGTCAAGATTTGGAGCTAGCACGGGGTGATCAAGGAGCTTTAGATCAAGCTTGGACCAGGTCAAGAAGATGAGAAGCCTTCAAGGGAAGACTTCAAGAAGATGAAGACTTGTGTCTAGGTATAAGATTTTGTTTTGTTTTAGTTAAAATGTAAAGGATAGAATAGTTGGTGGATTGCTCAAGTCATATCACACACACACTCTTGATAGAATTGTTTTCATGATAAAAATTTCATTTCATAAAAGATTTTCTTGTTAAGAAAAGATTTTCATTGTGACAAAATTCTATTTGGTTCTTGGTATTTCAAGTTTACATATCTTATATCCAAAACCAAGTTTAGTGCTTTATGTCAAAAACTAGATATTTCATCTTGATTGTGTAGTGGATCATATCCATACACACTATGCCTTAAAGTATATCTTGTTTTTGTATTTGATGAAAATTTGGAAAAACATGTTTTAGAAAAACAGTTTTTATTATGAGCCAATATTTCAAGTTACAAAAATAGTCAAATCTTTAATGACATGCCTTGATTTTGTGCAAGCATGTTTTATATTGTAAAACTTTTTTTGTAGAATTTCTAAGTATTTATGGGATTTTTTTTATTAAGCCAAAAAGACCAATCTTTAAATCCCAAATTTTCTGGTTCTGGCAGTTCTGATTTTTCAGAACTGACAGTGGCCGGTCGACCGGGTCGGTCGACCGGACGTGCACAGACGTGCACGCCTGTGTGCACTGGAGAACGGTCAACCGTGCCGGCGACCGCTTCAGAGAGTCTGCTCTCTGGAAATTCCGGTCGACCGCACCGGTCGACCGACAGAGAAGTAATTCTCTGCTCCAGGTGCGCGGTCGACCGGGCCGGCGACCGGAGGCTCCAACGGTCGGATTCTTGACCGTTGGCGGTCGACCGGACCGTCGACCGGCAGCTCTGACAGAGCCCAACGGTCAGATTTTTCTGGCCTCTATAAAAGGGGTTTTTTGTCATTGTTTGAAGCTAAGATTTTAGGAGAGCTTTGTCCAGTTATTTCCATTCTTTTAGCAGAGTTTTCTCCACAAAATAGAGTGCCAATATTTCCTATCAAAAGGGATTTTATCAAGAGAGTGTTTATTGTGATTTCTTGAGTTTTCCATCAAAGTTCTTTCCTTGGTTTCTCACACTACACTTGAGCATCCATAGTATATCTATCCTATAGGAGAGTGTTGTAGTGAGAGTTTGTGTTAGGTGATCAAGTGTTTAGATCACCAAGATCTTTCTTTGTATTGAGGAAGCGGGCAAGTGTGCTCGCGGTGTTTTGAGTTCGGGTGCGGACTTGTTGTACGAGGTGCGGCCTCGACGAGCCGGTGGGCTTGTGGTGTGTAAGGGACTTTGGGAGTCCGAGGGCTTGTATGTGTTGCGGCACCAAGGAGAGATCCGGTTAGATCGTGCATAGTGGAAATCCTTCGTGTGTCGAAGGCGGGGATGTAGAGCAAGTGTGCTCGAACCTCGAAACAAACCCTTTGTGTTTGTGATTGCTCACTCTTGCTCTCTTACTCCTTTTGTCTCACTTATATCTTGCATTACTTTATAGTCTTTATCTCTTATATGCATGATATACCTTTGTGCTCATAATTGCTATACTTGCTTGGGATTGTTATTAACACTAGTATTCAACCAAGAGAGCCAACGCGGCACCTCAACCCATTCAAGGGGAATCTAGAGGAGTTTGTCCAGAGCCTCGCAAGGGGAATTCGGCAACACTCTTGTGTTATACATAAGTGTTCAATTAAAAGAAGTTTAATTGGTCAACTTAGTTTTAATTCCGCATTATTTGTTCACAAGTGACCATTAGATTAGCCATCACCTATTCACCCCCCCTCTAGGTGATCTTACAATTGGTATCAGAGCCAAGTGCTCTTGATATTGGGTCTAACAACCTAGAGTTAAAGATCCTACTTTTAGGCTAATCACAATATTTTGTACACACACCATGGACTTCATGTCACCACCCACCTTTGACATCCTTAACATCCAAATTTGAAGGTTAAGATGTCATTGTACCTCAAAGCCTTAGGATTTCATGTCTATCTTGCCACTACTAATAATGCTTATTCTTTAGATGGTAAGAACATTGAGGCTAATGCAAAAGCCCTTCATGCTATTAAGTCAACCCTAAATGATGATTATTTATCTAGGGTTTCTAATGTTGAATCGGCTTTTGTAGTATGAAACATCATCACCTCCCTCGGCGAAAAAAATCTATACTATGCGGGGAGTGACTCGGACGTTGGAAGCGACACCTCCAACGCATGCTTTATGGTCCAAGGGGATGACCCCCTTGAGGTAAATTCCGAATCCGATGATGAGGACATGTCATATGATGAGCTATCTACTTTTTGTCATCTATTGCTTGAGAAATATGACATGATTAGAAAAGAAAATAAAAATTTGAAAAAAGAACATTGCTTGCATGCATATAGAACAAGATTCATTTAGAAGTAACATTGCATGCTTAGAATTAGAAAATAATAATTTGAAAAAGGATTTTGATTGCATGCTTAAAGAAAATAATTCTTTTAAATCTAAGATTGCATGTTTAGAAAAGGAAAATAAAGATTTGAAAAATGAGAATGTTTCCTTGATTGCTAAATTGAATGATTTATGTGAAGGGAACATTATTTTGAAAAATAAGATTGATTTGGTGGAAAAACAAAAGGAAGATGTTTTTCAAGAAAATATCACTTTGAAAAGAAAATTTGTTGAAAAAGAAAAAGATTTTGTTTCACAAAAGAAAAAGAAAATTGATCATATATCTCATCATGCTTTACATGCCACCACAAATGAGATAAATGTTTTGAAAAATAAAATGGATAATTTGAGTTCAACTTTGAACTCTTGTGCATTTAATCATACTAAGTTGGAGTCAATGTTTTCAAAGAAACAAACTCCTCATGTTCATGCACATCACTCTCATCATCATGCTTATGTTGCACATCATGATCACAATCCTACACATAAGCATACTAAGGTGTACGTATGTACACATTGTGGCCGCAAAGGCCATTTAGCAAAATTTTGTTTTGATAAGAAACCTCATTTATATTTTGCTAAGTATAAAAGATTTTGGGATCCTTACAATAAAGCTAACCCCAAAGGACCCAAGAAAGTATGGGTACAAAACCCCCACCCTTTGATTTTGATATAGGTGAGGGCTCTCACAAAACGTGAGAGGATTGGTGCCTTGATAGCGGATGCAATGGACATGATGGACAAACTTTTGGATGCATTGCTATCAAGGAGATTTTGGTGGGAAAGACCACCATGCTATGGAGCTTTAGAGTTGGTAACAATTTCTAAACTCCTACTTTTTATGTACATGCTTTTACTTATGTCATATTCATAAGCATTCATGATTTTATTTGATTTGTGTTTCATGTGGTATTTACATGCTTAGATGTAGAATGTATCAAACTTGCTTTTATACATATATAAATAGTGAACTACAATTGATTCATATATTTTGAACTTCATGCTCACTTGTATCCACTATATGCATATGTATAGACTAGTTTTGATGATTCTCCGTTATACATGTTTTACCTATTTTATGTTCCACTTCATGTATATGCATGTTTAATTCAAATCTAATAAATATACATGTATACCCTTGAGTCATTTGCCTTCATGCAATATATATTGGACTCTTTTCATATTTGGGATATGTATGCATATTGTTAGAATTGGATAAATCATACATATACCATGAAGATTAGTATTTTAAAATAAATAATAAAAAAAAAGATTTTTCATGTTTTTGATTTGTACAACAAAATGTGATTTATGATCTTTTTGAGCTTGAATGACTATTTTCATAAAAATGCTATTTACATGATCTTTTGAACACTCATCTTTATGATACAAAATATTTTGAGCTTTATAGACCATGAGTGATTAAATCTTTATGTATTTAGCAATGCTTTATGAAAAATATATGATTTGTTTTAAGATGAAAAATAAGATTTTCATGAGATTCATGCTTCACTTTCTATTTTCATGAAAATACCATTTACATAACCTTTGAACACTCATCTTTTATGATAAAAGATAATTTTTGAGCCTTATGGACTATGAGTGCTTGAACTTTTATGTATTTAGTATTATTCATGAAAAACATTTGACTTTGTATTTTTGAAGGATCTTTAACTAGTTTGTCAAAAATCCATTTAAACTAGTTATCTATTCTTCAAATTGATTCACATGATCCTATTTGTAATCATATGGATAAATTCTTTTGTATTTTCAAAATATTTGATGCTTCATGATTTGAATATTAGTTTAAATGTTAGCATTTGTCAACACTTGGATTTATACTTATACACATTATGGATCACAAATAAATCTATATATGATGGGTTTGAATGCTTATTTGTGCCCATTAGGTGTGTTAGTATAGCCTAAGTTTTGATGATTATTACATTTTAAACTTGTATTCCCATTTTGGATTTATGCTATGATCATGTGCTTTCATTTCATGTATATGTTTGTCTTGCCAAAATATTAAGATATACATGGATACCTCTTGAGTCATTTGCCTTTCATGCAAATCTATATATAGACTCAAATGTGTTTTAAGGATATGTATGTATACTTAATGTCATGTCAAAACATACATATATCTTGAAATATAAATTTTTGTTTTTAATAAAAATTTTGTAATTTTTCAATAAATTTTTGTGATGGATTTCGTGATTTCAAAATTTTAAGGAATATTGAGTTTTATTGCTATTTTTCATGATACCATGTTCCACATAACACTAGCACACTCACTTCTTTTTGATATGGACTTTATGGATAGAGTGCTTTTTAGTGCCTTGTGTTTCATTGATATTTCATGAAAAACTTTTGACTTATTCCTTGATTGAAAGATTCCGTACTAGTTGTTAAACACCTTCGTTTAACTAGTTCGAATTCTTCATGTGGTAGATTTTATGATATATACACTTAAGCTTAATTTTCAATTAGTATCATTGGATATTTCAATTGGTATCAATATGACCTCTTATTGTGTATACTCATATGTTGTTCTTTCATATATGTATGTATCTACTTAAATTGGTATACTCTTTTCATACATATATATGATGGTTGTGTGCTTGTATTAAAATGGATTTATATTTTAAAGCACAATAGTTGTTAATGCTAAGCTTACTTCAAATCTTATTTATTTTAAAGCTTATGCATTGTATTTCAAAATTGGTATCAAAATTCAAAATTTGATTGTTCTACATTTGGTACCTTAAAAGAAAGTTGTGTATTTTAAGATATTTCAAAATTTGTTTTCATCAGAAAGTTCAAAATTTTGTCTTGTTAAAGAATATTCAAAATTTTTGATTTGTATTTCCTATATGCAAGGAGAGCTTAACATCTCTCTTACATATGGATTCATGTTGAGTATATTATAAATTGAGGAGCTTGACAACTCTTCTTTATATGATATACGTGTGTAGGGGGAGCTTCACATCTCCTCTTATGCATTACATAATATGTGTTATGTGAGTTAGGGCTTGTCATCCCCTCTTCATGTAATGCATATGTGTAGGGAAGTTAACTTAGCGTCTTCCTCTTCATGAATGTATATCGCATATAAATCTTATTGATTGATTTGATTTTACCCTCCTTGATTTCCTTATTTTGACAAAAAGGGGGAGAAAATGTGTTTGATGATTTGAACTTTGAACTCTTTGTTGATGATTGACAAAAAGGGGGAGAAGTATTTGAGTTATATGCATGATTTCCTTAAGGGGAGAAGTATTTGTTCCTTACTTAAGGGGGAGATAGATTTTGAGATTTTGAGTTTTTATACTTGTGCTTTTACTCATGCATAGCAATAATATGATAAGATAAAAGCTTGAGAAAAAGATTTGTGCATTCATTTGCATACATATTTATGTGCTTTAATGTCATATCTATTTATTTCTAGTGATGCATGAGTTAAGGGGAGCTTCTTTGAAGCTTTACTTTAATCCATGCATATATAACTTCATGAGTTTTGTCATCATCAAAAAGGGGGAGATTGTTGGCCTAAAGGCCTATCACTCTAGTTTTGATGATGATCAACTCATGTAGTTATATTTGCTAATGATCTTGTTTAATTAGTGACAGATTCTTTATCAAGATCTTAGTAGGTGCAAAGCTCAACAAAGGATTAAATGTCAAGATTTGGAGCTAGCACGGGTGATCCAAGGAGCTTTGGATCAAGCTTGGACCAAGTCAAGAAGATGAGAAGCCTTCAAGGGAAGACTTCAAGAAGATGAAGACTTGTGTCTAGGTATAAGATTTTGTTTTTTGTTTTAGTTAAAATGTAAAGGATAGAATAGTTGGTGGATTGCTCAAGTCATATCACACACACACTCTTGATAGAATTGTTTTCATGATAAAAATTTCATTTCATAAAAGATTTTCTTGTTAAGAAAAGATTTTCATTGTGACAAAATTCTATTTGGTTCTTGGTATTTCAAGTTTACATATCTTATATCCAAAACCAAGTTTAGTGCTTTATGTCAAAAACTAGATATTTCATCTTGATTGTGTAGTGGATCATATCCATACACACTATGCCTTAAAGTATATCTTGTTTTTGTATTTGATGAAAATTTGGAAAAACATGTTTTAGAAAAACAGTTTTTATTATGAGCCAATATTTTCAAGTTACAAAAATAGTCAAATCTTTAATGACATGCCTTGATTTTGTGCAAGCATGTTTCTATAATGTAAAACTATTTTTGTAGAATTTCTAAGTATTTATGGAATTTTTTTTATTAAGCCAAAAAGACCAATCTTTAAATCCCAAATTTTCTGGTTCTGGCAGTTCTGATTTTTCAGAACTGACAGTGGCCGGTCGACCGGGTCGGTCGACCGGACGTGCACAGACGTGCACGCCGGTGTGCACTGGAGAACGGTCAACCGTGCCGGTCGACCGCTTCAGAGAGTCTGCTCTCTGGAAATTCCGGTCGACCGCACCGGTCGACCGACAGAGAAGTAATTCTCTGCTCCAGGTGCGCGGTCGACCGGGCCGGTCGACCGGAGGCTCCAACGGTCGGATTCTTGACCGTTGGCGGTCGACCGGACCGGTCGACCGGCAGCTCTGACAGAGCCCAACGGTCAGATTTTTCTGGCCTCTATAAAAGGGGTTTTTGTCATTGTTTGAAGCTAAGATTTTAGGAGAGCTTTTGTCCAGTTATTTCCATTCTTTTAGCAGAGTTTTCTCCACAAAATAGAGTGCCAATATTTCCTATCAAAAGGGATTTTATCAAGAGAGTGTTTATTGTGATTTCTTGAGTTTTCCATCAAAGTTCTTTCCTTGGTTTCTCACACTACACTTGAGCATCCATAGTTATATCTATCCTATAGGAGAGTGTTGTAGTGAGAGTTTTGTTAGGTGATCAAGTGTTTAGATCACCAAGATCTTTCTTGTATTTGAGGAAGCGGGCAAGTGTGCTCGCGGTGTTTTGAGTTCGGGTGCGGACTTGTTGTACGAGGTGCGGCCTCGACGAGCCGGTGGGCTTGTGGTGTGTAAGGGACTTTGGGAGTCCGAGGGCTTGTAGGTGTTGCGGCACCAAGGAGAGATCCGGTTGGATCGTGCATAGTGGAAATCCTTCGTGTGTCGAAGGCGGGGATGTAGAGCAAGTATGCTCGAACCTCGAAACAAACCCTTTGTGTTTGCGATTGCTCACTCTTGCTCTCTTACTCTTTTTGTCTCACTTATATCTTGCATTACTTTATAGTCTTTATCTCTTATATGCATGATATACCTTTGTGCTCATAATTGCTATACTTGCTTGGGATTGTTATTAACACTAGTATTCAACCAAGAGAGCCAACGCGGCACCTCAACCCATTCAAGGGGAATCTAGAGGAGTTTGTCCAGAGCCTCGCAAGGGGAATCGGCAACACTCTTGTGTTATACATAAGTGTTCAATTAAAAGAAGTTTAATTTGGTCAACTTAGTTTTAATTCCGCATTATTTGTTCACAAGTGACCATTAGATTAGCCATCACCTATTCACCCCCCCTCTAGGTGATCTTACAGATGTTTGATATCTGCTATCACTTGACATGCTTTCACTCGATGTGTTAACCCGTGACATGCTATCACCTGACACCTGCTTGCTATCACCTGCCATCCAACATAATATACCTGACTTATAATTATCACTTTACAGGAATGTTAATCTGATCTCTTGATAGTACACCTGTACTCCTGTTATACGTGTACACCTATACACCTATGCTCCCGATACTTTTGATATGCTCTCGCTCATTTCCGTAATCTGATAATTACATAATAAAATCATAAATAAGATAACTTGCACCTGATTTAGGGAAAACTGGTGGGTCCTGATTAGTTTCATGTTTATAGTGGTCATATCATGTTACGTGTGGCCACATTCTTGAGGGATCACCTGGCGGCCACTAGGGATTCCCTGGGGTGTACTGGCACCCCTACCCCTTCTGTTTTTCCTGCCGAGTATGCACAAGCCTTAGGCCTATTTCTACAGGATCTACGATATCCTACTTCTATTTGGATATACAATAACTCCCAAATATTTAGCGGTACGTTCTGATTCAGCAGCAGACTTTCCTGGACCGTTGTCTCCGGCATGTACGGGACCCATTCTAAACATAGTTTGTCGAACTCCATCAGTTTCCAAATAACTGACTCTATAAGTTGTAAGTTGAAGTTTGTGGAATGGGACACATGCTAAAACTTACAACTTAGACGGCCCCAATTATAATAAGATGCTATTATACAATTCGTTGTGTTGTTTTACAACTCGGGTTTTATACGCTTAGATTACGGTGATATGGGATAAAGGTATATAGATAAGGGTTTCCTTATTTGGATTATTCCTTCGATGTACTAGTCTTATGGAGCCGTGAGCTAAGGTTGTATGATTTGTTTTGCTCGTATTCGGCTTTATTCAGTTTTATTAGTTTTATCAGTTTTATGTTAGTTTAGAAGATAACTGGTGTTGCCTTATGTTCTTTACTTACCGCCTCCTTGCTTGCTCTCACAACACAGTTTTCTATACAAGCCTTCTGACTTGAAATTATCGATACACGTGTGCCTATCTATGCACGCCACTTGGCACTCATCTTACCACTCGTTGGGTAGCTTTCTGTCTCCCCTTGACCTCCATGTTCAGATCTCAGAGCTTGAACAGACGGGGATTCTTCTGCTGAGGACCAGGCTTACTTTGCGGAGCAGGCAGACTAACTGTAGGTCCAGTTCCTCTTTTTGCCTCTCCCTGGTTGGCTCGTGGCATCTCCTTGTAGCTAGTGAGCAAACTTTTGTACCGTTCATATTGTGAATCTTACTTTTATATTTCGTGGTGATATAATATTAGTGTAATATTAGATCACACTGTGATAACTATGTACTTATACTGTTGTATTGGAATGTATATTACCTTCGTGCTTCCGCACTTTGATTCTTACATGTACTGATACTTAGCGTATATATGTGAGGGTATTTCCAACCAATGTATATACGTCATAGTAACGTCTCCGTACCCACAAGATCATGACATAACAATCTTCCCCATTCCAAATCAGTCTATATTATATCATCAAACAAATGTGCAAGCATAAAATGATATAGAACTATTAACACATTTAGAAGTAGATATCCATCATCATAAACAATCAGTGGCACTTGCAAGGGCAAGGCATATTCGAGGCTATCGGTTTCATTTAGATTACAAGTCAACTCAGAGTAAAGCAGTTTAAAGATTTAGAAGAAAATTAGAATGAAAAGCAACTTTGATTAAGTCGAGAAAAATAAGAGAAAGGAAAAAGTTTACATTCAGTGTCACTCTCAACTCAACTTCTTCTTCTTTTCTTATGAATCCTCTCTAACCTAAGTTACATAAAAACTGAAAATTACATAAGAAAACAAAAAGAAAATCCTACGTTAAACTAAAGCAAAAACCTAATCCCTAGCTCTCTAACTTTGTGGTGCCCATCTGCCTTCTGAATTTTCAGTATTCATAAGAGAAAATGGAAGTGGGCAAAAGCACGAAGATAGGGGGAGCAAATGCTCCCCCAACAGAATAAAATCAGGCTGCAGATTCGCGGCTCTGGATCTGGTTATTAGGCCAGATATGAGGGCGCATGGTCCGTTGCTCTTTGATAACTTTGATTTTCTATTAGTTTTGTCTATATCTTTCCGAGATCTTCTGAGTATGTGTTCCAATCCTTGGTTGTGAAATAAATCCTCCAAAATCTGATTTAGTTGGACTAGATTTGTGATTATCTTCTCTTTATTTTCCTATATGATTCAATCAGATTTTCAGTTTGAAGTTGGGATCTTTAGTATATTGCCTCAATCTTTCTTTATGAAATAAATCAATTTAAATCTAAATTAGCATTTGGGCTTATTTTCCTTCTTCTCCATTAATCAAGACGTGGACACCATTAAACAAAAAAGAGAATTAAATTAGCAGAGTTTATTAAAATTAAATGTGAGAATGTAATAATAAATAGGTAGAATATGTGTATAATCATTCGGTCAACAAATTGACAAGTAGACTCATATGATATATTACGCTAGTAGCATATTGAATGATGCACAACTGAGCTACTCCACCACAGGGAAGGAATTTCTATCTGTGGTTTTTGCACTAGAAAAGTTTCTTTTTTACTCGATTGGCTCAGTGATCACTATGTACACTGACTATACTATATTGAGGCACCTATTGGAATGCAAAAGCGAAACTGATTCAATGGATAGTCTTACTTTAAGAGTTCAATCTTCAAATCAAGGACAAGAAAGGAGCTGGAAATCTTGTAGCTGACCATATATCTGGATTTCCCAATGCTCTATCCTGCAATCTACCTATAAATGTGTACTATCCGGATGAGCAATTTTTCATAATTTTGAAGGAGCCATGGTTCGCGATTGAGATAAAACCTTCACAGAAAAATACAAAAGTTTAGAAATAGTGCAGGGTTCTCAATTCTACCATTATAACAGATGGCTATGCGGGTCGTAATCCACAAGGAGGGACATGCGATGGAAGCGTGTTGATAAGTTCTTTTCAAGTTACTGAAACCGGTTAAAAGTTCTTCTATATTTTTACCAAAACAAGGGAAAATTAAATCTATGTAAAGTGGGAGAAAAGTGGAAGATAGAAGAAGATGGTGATTGTGTAAAAAGAAAAAATGAAAGAAAGAAATAAAGAGAGTAAAGAAAGTAGAGTTGGTATTTTAAAATGTTCTAAACTAAGTAATCAAAAGATAGAAGAAAACCTAAATATACTTACTTATCTCTTTTAGTTGATGACTTACCTTGGATCATTGACACATTTACTTGATTCGGAGGCGATCAGCGCATAACCCATAAGATCTAATTCTATCCCTGTCCATATTATATCATCAAAACTTTATCAAGCGAGCATGAAATGATGCGAACAATAGGGAAGAATTCATCGTCATGAGCTATCGGTGGCACTCGCAAAGGCAGGCAATTCTGATGCTATTAAACTCACTTGAATTATCATCAAAACCAAAAGAAGAAAAGTAAAAAGATGAGGACGAATATAAAATGTGTAACTTTTGATTAAATGAAGTAATAATGAAAAAAAAGAACACTTATATTGGTGTCACTCTCAGTACAGCCTTCACTCTTATTCTCTCATGAAATTCTTCTCTCCTCTATGTTACATAAATAAAGCTGAAAAATTACATTAAAAGAAGAATAGAAACCTACACTAAAGTAGAACAAAAACCTAGCCTAGAATCTATCTCTGCTCAGTCGTACCCCTTTGCCTTCAGTAGCCACGAAAACGCGGCTAGGGCCATGTTTTCACGGCCTGGATGTGGCCAAGTGGCCATATCTGGGGAGTGTTTCTTTTCGTTCTTCTGTTAGCTCTTTTTATCTATAGGTTTTTCCGTTTAATCTCTAAATTTGATGATACCTTCGTGGATCATTAGCTAACTTAATGGATTCAGCTAATCTGAATTTTAACCGGATTTCATTTGGTGTGATCTTTTGATTTGCTCTGATTTTTAGTCAATCCTGTGAATATTTGTTCCAATCCTTGATTTTAATTTAAACTCATTTAAATTAGAATTTAAATAGGCTTCTGGGCTCATTTCTTTTCCATCTACTTTATAAACGCCTGCACAAATTTAAATAATAAATATGATTAAATAGTAGAGTTTATTAAGATAAAATATGTGAATGTGATAATGTATATGCAATATCAGTGACCGATCAGCTTGCTGGCATTGTCAACTTTATGGTGATGAAAAAGACACCTGCTCGCTGGTCAAGACAATACAAGTACAAATTTCATGCCCAACTGAAATATTTCTATTAGGACGATCCGTATCTTTGGAAGTATTGTTCAGACTAAATCTTTAGGAGATATGTCCTCAAGGAAGAGCACTATTGTCATTCTGTCATGACCTACCTTGTGGGGGACACTTCGGGGGGAAGAAAATGGCAGAAAAGGTTCTGTAATGTGGATTCTACTGGCCAATACTGTTCAAGGATGCCTATGAATTTTGCAAATGTTGCACGCATTACCAACATGTGGGTATAATCATTAGGAAGGATATGATGCCACTACAACTAATTTTATCTATTGAAGTTTTTGATGTGTGGAGAATTGACTTTATGGGACCCATTCCCTAACTTATTTGGAAATTTTTACATATTGGTGGTAGTTGATTACATATCAAAATGGGCTAAAGCCATGGCTTGCAAAACAAATGACAACAATGTGGTTGTCAAGTTTCTGAAGGAGAATATCCTCTCACGATTTGGTGCACTATAAACCATCATAAGCGATAATGACACACACTTTTACAATCACTCTTTTTAGGCTTTAGTGAGGAAATACTCCATCACACACAAATTATCTTTGACTAATCATCTTCAGACAAGTGGAAAGTTGAAGTGACCAGTAGACAAATCAAGCAAAATTTGGAGAAAATTGTAAGTAAAAATTGAAAGGATTGGTCCTTAAAATTGGGTAATGCCTTGTGGGCCTATTGAACTGTTTTCAAGACCAATCTTGGAATGTCTCTTAATAGGCTTGTGTTTGAAAAAGCTTGTCATTTACCCGTGAAATTAGAACATCGGGTCATGTAGATGATAAGACAGTTAAATCTTAACCTAGACATGGCAGGAGAGCACAGGAAACTTTAACTCTATGAGCTAGAAGAGATTAGTAATAATGTGTAAGAAATACCTAGAATTTACAAAGAGAAAATAAAGGTATTTCACGATAAAGCAATTTTGCGAAAGTCATCTATACAGAGTCAAAAATTTGTTGTATAATTCTTGACTTCATTTATTTGCTGAGAAGCTGAGTTCCAGATGGACTGGACCATTTATTTTGTGCATTATATTTCGTATGGGGAGGTGGAGGTCGATGATCCCAGAAACGATGAAATCTTCAAGATCAATGGCCAATGATTAAAACTTTTTTTGAAATTTCTGGTGAGCGAAAACGAGGAGGTCATGAACTTTTATGAACCTTAATATGTTGGATAAGCCATCATGGTTGTTATTGTAAATATGTATTTTTGCTAGTTCTTTGTCTAAAAAATTTCAAAAAGCTCTGACATAGTGACGTTGTATAGTAAACTACATACCAGATCAGTAGTGTAGAGGATATGGTGGACCCAAATGTAAATCATGGATTATTTGATGTGAGGATGGCTTTCTGGACTATGACTCGCCATTTTTGTAACTCTAATTCAACAAGGGCAAGTCGGTGGAGGAGCACTTTAACTGAATCGCTCAGACAATTGCAAACGACATGGAATATCTTCTGGGGATTCGTGAGTGGCAACACAGGTTCTATCCGGACATGCCATTGCATGAGAATCTTGTAGGTTTGTGAAACTTTCCACTGCCATAGCCAGTTGAGGACAGGGGAGAGTTAGAAAGGGTGTGCAGGTTCCTTATACCAACTCCGAGAGGTGAGGAGACTGAGATTAGGACACCTCATGAACCTTCAGCTGCTGATCAGCTAATGACAGGTATGTGTTTGTATATGTTTATAATAACCCTTTTTCTATTCAATTGTTATATGATTTTTCCACTTTTGTAGTTGACTCGGCTTTAGTGGAGTCAATTTTAGTCGAGTTAGTATAGTCTTTAGTGTTTAGTAAGTTATTTATGTATCTTTTCCTCAAATCTATGTGTCAAGTTTATTGTATGTAATGCATGATATACGAGGACGCATTCACACGCACACAGGGAGTGGTCTTTTGCTTGTGTTTGCAAGTGGACTTTTTGATGCACTGTGAGTTCTTTCTGATTCTTGCATACTAATATATTTCACATTTTTCATCATATATGCTTGAATTTCTTGATTATCATGATCACGTGCAAGTATTTGTATGTGTATTATTACTTTATTTATTAATGTGCATGAGGACATGACAAAGTTTAGGTGTGGGGAGGTTCATATAGAATTGTGTTATTATTTTACTTTTAAGAGTCTTTTTCTTAGTTCTTTCTAAATGTTTAGGAGTCTGTGATTTAAAAAAAAAATTCTTTACTAATACTTAGTTAGTCTGTAAGTATATGGGAGTCATGCGTAGATTTTAAAAGTGAAATCGAGATGAGTCTTAGAGTCTTACAATAAAGAGTAGAATCGAAAAATTGATAACCAATCTAAACTTTGTTTAAGTGATTATGTACCCCACAATACTGGCACTATTAGTTCAAAGGCTTGGGATATTGATTAAAATTGGAATACTTCAAAAAAACAAACAAAAAAATTAAATTAGTCTTGCGTTGTGGCCTTAGTCGCTTGAGTAATTATTTCTACACCTAATGCTCCAAGGCCATCTGGCTTCGGAGTCATTGACCCAAAACTCGTTACATGGGTAGCTGAGAAAGCCTAATAGGATAAGACACTTTATAAATCAAACAATTTTAATTATCAGTTAGCGAGGTGTCTTAGCCTGAAGAAGCCATAGTATTTATACGAAAGATAGTTATACTAGTTGAATTTTTTTTACAAAAGAAGCATGAAAGTGGACTTATAATTTATAAGTTTAAGAACTATATCATGACCACAGGGTGCACTTGATCTAAGATTTGGGACAGGTGGTGTAAAGTTTTGAGGCTTTATTTTATAGATAATTTGATTTATTAAATTGAGAGAGATCTTAAAAATGAAAGTCATGAAAACTTAGAACTTTACTAGCTAGTTGAGTTGTGTAGATAAAAAAAAATTATTTTCTTTTCTCTATTTTTGTTTATCCATATTATAACACCCGTATTTTTTATAACCTTATTTATTTCTAAATTAGCAGATAATTAGAAGGTGAATAATCATAATATAGTGTGGTTTATTAAAAATAGTTATCAGTATACTAATACAATAATAAAGTGCATATAGGTATGTGTGGCATTACTCACACACCCAAGAATAATCATACATGTATGATTATTTGAGTCATGAGAAGGAAATTTTATTTAAAAGTTACTCAATTAATTAATTATTGAGTATACTAATATATCATTAGAATAAATGGAGGTTGTGTCTGTACACTAGTATGAGTAATTTTATTAATTGTTGAAGTGGAGAAGTCGGGTGATGAGTGAAGTTTTTGTCTTGGAATTTGGAAGTGAAAGGAAGGGTGGAGATTAAGTTGAAATTTATGTTGGGTGAGGTGGCAAGGAGAGTAATTTCTGAATTTTTACAATTACAATATATATATATATATATATATATATATATATATATATATATATATATATATATATATATATATATATATATATATATATGAGAAAAATGTATATCAGCCGACGGCTGAGAGACTCTCTCAGCCTGCGGTGATGTGGCTCAATATTTGTCACCGCACTAACTTGCGGCCCGCTTATAGGAAGAAGTTAAATTACTAAATACCCCTTATGAAAAGCTACTCTTTCGGTAACTTCCGTTATTGTTTATTATTATTTCCCCACAAGGCAATTTTTTGACCACTCCTTGTCAGATTTAGGTTATTGTTTATTATTATTTTTTCCCCTTATTTTTGCCGCTCTTTATAGGATTTAGGTTATTGTTTATTATTATTTTCCCCTATTTCCTTACCTCTCTTTGTCAGATTTAGGTTCTCCTTTTCAGCCTGCGATAAACTTTTTCCTGAAAATATCATTTTTTTCAGAGCAATTTTTTATCCTTTGTATTTAATGTCGACGTCTGAGCAGTCTACTTCCCCTGCCAATTCTGGTCGCAATCGTAAGCGATCTCTATCTGGAGATCTAAATATGGAGGATATATCATCTGGTTCAACTTTCTCTCAGAATATTAAAAATATTGAAGGGTTGACATCTTTGCATGCCGATCAACAGATTTTAATTGTGTCAATTTTTTACCCGCAATTCTTAAATATAGAATTTTTCTCTTTAGTATATATTGTACTGCGACCTATAATCACTTGTTCTAAAGTTTCAGAGATGCGACCACGGTCGCAATCTTATTTGAAAATAATCTCCGGCCGTGAAATCTTTTTTTTGTAACTGCGACCTAAGTCGCATTCCTTGTTCGAACTATAATTGTTTTACGGAATAGAATAATCACTTGTTTAATCTTTTTAGAACAGCGATCACGGTCGCAATTTGAAATTTGTGACTGCAACCAAGTCGCATTCTTTGTTGTCATAATTCTTACACGTTTCTATGTGAATTATATCCATTTTATATATTCATTAGATTGTTGCACAGTTATTATTCTGTTTTTTTTAAAATATGCTCATACGGATAACTGCGACTACGGTCATAGTCTTTAGTAAGAAGTAATATAGATTTCATCTCATCTGCGACCTTGGTCGCAGTTTTAGAAATTATATTTTAGACGTGTGATATCTAAAAAATATTTATATTTATGTAGTTCGTCTAATTGTTTTTGTAGGATATGAATGCACATGGAGTAATGTCTGGAAGCTCAAATAATTTTTTAGGGAAACAATTTCTCACGGATGTGAAAGCATACAATTTTTACAATTCTTATGCAAGGAACAGAGGTTTTGGTGTGAGAAGAAAAGGAATAGATAAGTCACGGAAGCCTCCTCATGAAGTTATTTGTAGAAAATTTTGCTGCAACAAGGAAGGTGTGAAGAAGTTGTGTGACAAAGACAAGAGGGGCTTACAGTGCATCATCGAATTGGCACTAGAGTAGCGTGTCCTGCTGAGATGCATGTTCGTCTTCGTTTTTTTTTGACAAAAGATATTGGGTTGTCAAAAAATTTATTGATTCTCATTCACATGAATTGTCAAGCCGGATAAGGTACATCACCATTACTCTCACCAGACCCATCGTTCGAAAATTAGCAGAAGTATTATGAGCAATTTGGTTGATGTGGGAATGCACCCTTCAAATATTTCCCATGTTGTGAATGCAATGAGCCAGGGAGAAGGCTGTGAAGAAGTGAGCGCGCAACAAGTTATTGATTTTACTCGTCAACATAGAAATAACATTGGCCATGAGTTTATTGCTATCATCAAATGTTTCCAAGAGAAAGCCGAGACCGATCCAGAATTTTTCTTTGCAAGTGAAGTCGATAACGCGGGCACACTTAGAAGCATTTTTTGGCTGATGGAAGAGCTATTTCCTCATATTTGAGGTTCTGTGATGTGATCATTTTTGACACAACATACAGGACTAATCACTTGAGCTTGCAATTTGCTCCATTCACTGGAGTAAATCATCATCGGTAGTCATTTTGTTCGGCTGTGCATTGCTTGCTGATGAGCAGAGGGATACGTTTATGTGGCTATTCCAAAAATGGCTCAAGTGCATGCATGGAGTTGCACCAAAGTTGATTATTACTGATCAGGATGCCCAGATTGGTGACGCCATCAAGATTGTTTTTCCAGCTACTTGGCACCGGTTTTGTTTCTGGCATGTACGGAAACATATTGCTGAGCAACAAATACCGATGACAAACAAGTATGGAGAAGATATGGTTTCTGATTTCCATGATTGGTACACCTCCCGTGATATAAGCACATGCGAGGAGCGATGGCATCTGATGAATGAAAAATATCGGCCTGTTTGGTTAAGGGTGGAAGTGAGGAAGTGAAGAAGTGAGGAAGTGGTAATAGTTCCCTTTGGAACTTGGGAATTGGTTAGTAAGTTTTTTGGTGTTTGGATATTATTGGGAAGTGTGGTTTGGAAAATGTTGTCTTTTCCGGTGTTTGGATGGTAATGTGGAAGTGAAAGTGGAAAAGTTGACAACAAAGTTGACCGCAAAATAATATTAAATTAAAAATTAATTAAGAAAAATAAAAATTAGACTGTAATTAGAATGCAAGTGAGATTTACATGAGCAAAAAATTAACTGTTTTGTGCTACAACTTATTACAAATGAGATTTACATGACCACAAAATTAACTGTAGCACTCTGAAAGTGAGGAAAACGTTGTGTAAAGGAGAAAAGAGAGAAGGAAAAGAACTTTTTCCATTTTTCTTTTCCGGTGTTTGAATGAATAGCGGAAATGAGAAAAGACACTTCCCACTTCCTCACTTCCACCCAATTCCTTAAATCCAAACAGTTAGAAGAAGAAGAAGACAGTTGGTTGTGAAGATGCACAGACTGCGTGGACATTAGGTTAATGCATATCTCAAGGATGTTTTCTATGCTAGAATGACAACCAGCCAGAGGTCTGAAAGTATTAATTCCTTCTTTGATGGTTTTGTTAATGCAAACATGAAACTAGTGGAATATGTTCACCAATATGATAAAGCTGTTGCTGCCCGTCGTACCTCTGAATCTCAACAAGATTTTCGGGGTTTGAATTCTGTGCCCAACTGTACATCGAATCCATATGAGATACAGGTTTCGAAGTTGTATACACTGAAGATTTTTCAGTTGTTCCAAAAGGAATGGGCAGTTGTAATGACACTGTTTTCAGAAGAGTTGGAACATGACAAACCTGGATCAAAATATTTGGTTGGTGATTTTTTAGAATCAAAAGACAGCTGAGAAAAGGTCAGCTATGATAAGCGTGAGGAACTTCATGTTTCTTGTAGTTGCTCGTTATTTGAAACAGAGGGTATCCTATGTAGACATATTCTGTGTATTTTGTGGCAATCACGTTACACATATACCGGAATCATATATACTTCAGAGATGGAGGTTGGATGCTCGTTACAAAAACGTTGCAATTGAAAATGGCATCAGGCCTTTTCCCAGTCAAGGCACTCCACGGACGGCTAGATTGTGGACAATTCGTTCAAAATTTAATACAATTCTTGAGATGGTCGCTGATTCTGATATCCATATTTCAAAGTTGGATGCAGTTTTGAAAAGATTTGCCAAGAAACCACTAGTGAATACAGAGCCATGTCAGGAAATTTTCAGTCATCACAGCCTAAAACTACAGTTGGTTCCAGTGGATCCGTTGTCGTTCTGCGAGATGGTGAAGAATTGAATATACGTGATCCAATTGGTCCTGTACCAACCAAGGGGAGGCCTAAAGCTGCATCCAGGCTTAAGTCTGATTTTGAAGATTCTATATATCAGAAGGAAGTTAAGCATCGAAGATGTGGTAACTGTCAAGAGCTGGGCCATTACAGGACTGGTTGTCCATTACTGGAATTACATTAAACCTGTTAAACAATTTTTTATAATAATTTATTTTTAATATTCTTACTATTCCTTTTTTAATGGCAGAAGAAGTAGGTTTGTGTTGCGTCCATCTTGAATGAATAAAGTCTTCATTTTTTTCATGAACTGCGACCAGGGTCGCATAGTATAGAGAGATTCATGTCGCAATCTGCCACTGACGTGTCATTATAATCAGATTTTATTCTCATTTTTTGATTTCTACTGTACTATTTTTGTAATTAGTAGTACTTTAAAGTTTTACTGTTACAAAATTCTCCTATATAGTTTAATTTTATTTACTATAACGTAGACAGCGACTTTGGTCGCAGTGTACGTGATTAATTGCGACCGTGGTCGCAGTGTTCCTATATCGTGGAAATTGAATTGTTGCTTTTAAAATTGCCCCCGTCTCTTGGTATATTATTGTAATATCTAAGTATAGTTGAAGACCGCACTATTATAATTTCGACAATTTTAGCGCTATGTTCTTTTTAATTCCACTCAACGTAAATTACCACTGCGACCATGGTCGCATCGATATTTACACATTTGATTATTGACTTTCTCCTTATATACAATAGCTTATTCACTGCGACCCGAGTCGCAGTTGCCTGACGGATTTTGAAGTATTTTTTGCCTACAGTCGCAGCGTTCCCTTTATCTTTTAATTGTAACTTCCATTTCTACATTTTTGCCCTATGTTTTTTCTTTAGTCCACTGAACATAAATTAAAACTGCGACCTTGATCGCAGTGTCGACCTTTTTGCCCATTTGAACGTATTGTCTGGAACCAGTTCATGACTGCGACCAGAGTCGCAGTTCGGTGAAATAAAATTTGTGCCAAATGTACAGTATCTCAACCAAAGACTAAGTAGTAAAAACTATAATTCACACAATTAACTTTAGAAAACAGGGTTATATATATAAAAAATTAAAATACAAATTTTAAACTTTTAATCTACTCCTTCTCATCATCACCATCATAATCAGATTCGTCCTCAAGATTATGACCGCGTTCGTCTTTCGTATCACTTTCCGTCTCTTTCACCTCCTTAACAACAATCTCCTCTTCGCTTTCTTCCTCTTCATGTATGTATTTTGGTTCATCAATGAACTCCCAGAACGGGTCGTCTGTATCAAGCTCATCCTCTAACCTGTAGCGAGGCATAGCTTCAGAACTATACATCCAATTATCATTAGATGATTGGCTTCTTTCCGGTGAAGACGGTAGAGAAGACATTTTTGAATCTGATTCCGAATATTGAAAGTAACGAGTTTGAGCAAAATCAATTTAGTATGTTTATAATCCTGTCCTGATGACCCTTTATATATTTTTAATCCCGGAATTCCAAAAGGTTTAAGCTATCAAACCACGTGAATATGTCCCAAATTTATTTTCTACCTTTTCCCAAAAATTGTATACTTCCTAGGTGACTGTTCAGTTATCCAAAACAGTTTAAAAGTTAATACAGTCTTACATTAAATTACTTTGTACTCCAAAACAGTTCATTATTGTGACCACAGTCGAATTGGGAACTGATAAATGATTAAGTAACTGCGACCATGATCGCTGTCTCGATTACAGTATCGCAATATAAGGAAACGCTGTAACTAAAACAGTTCATTAATGCGACTTTGGTCGCAATACAACTGCCGAACGCATGTTTGGTCGCAATATCAGTACGCAATAGTAAAATGCACGGTGTAACAAATGTAGATTGCAAATAATCAATGGAATTTATAATAAATAAATGTATAAAAATGTTTATAAATTAAATCAATAAAACAAAAAAATCAATGAATTGCAAATATTTTAACATTTATAAATAAAAAATTGTGGTATATTAATAAATTGCCTACTGTCAGTCTTCAAATACCATCCTTCGTATCATTTCTATTTCTTCATCCCAACTCTTCTCTCTATCTGCAAGTATCATGTATGCAAGCTCACTTCTTAGTCTCTGTACATCAGCAGCCGTAACAGTATCAACAGCTGGTGGACTACCAAATGCTATACTTTCCATGTACTTGCATACATATACAGCGCAATCAACACTGAAATTTGCACAGAGTAATAATTAAATGAAATTAGATTTTTGTACTAAAAAAGGTAGAAAATATGATAGGTAAGGAGATGTCAAAAATTTATATACATGTTTGCTTGTTGGGGGCATCTTGTGTATTTTATATTTGTTTTTCTCATTAATTTATTGAAATCAATCTCAAAAATCTATAATAATCTTTCTTTCTACAATGTTAATAGAAAAAAATCAGTATTAATCAAATTAAATGCAAGTTTTCAGTAATTGAAATATTAAATTTCAACTCACCATTATTCTTGCATCTTTTTGATAAAACTTTAATATACTACTAGTTTTTTCAGTTGGGACCAAAGAGTTGTAAAAAATCCACTCTTCTGTATGGCAATCAAATACCAACAAGGTCCAGTGAAATCCGGTATCGTTGGCACTATGTTTGTGATTGATCGGGAAGAACATGCACTACACATCATCTGTCCAGTTTTTCAACAGCTGCTGCTTGATAAAATGATCTTCCAGATCTTTACTTTTAGATACAACACCATGCTGCGGACAACAAAAAAAAATAAAATACAAAATGAATTTAAAGTATAAAAAATTTTTATGAAAATTAGAAGTCATTACGTTAAGACAACAGACTGCGATCATGGTCGCAGTGTTTCTTAATTATCACATTTTTATATTAATTAATGTAGCGACCAAGGTCGCAGTGTTGTTATTGATAAAGACCGCCAGGAATTGCAATCTAGGTCGCATACTTTCATTACTAAAATTATAATCGTGGTGATTTATATTATCATGGACTGCGACTTAGGTCGCAGTTCATTAGGTAGCTGCTCCTTTCATATTAGCACGCATAGCGACCAAGGTCGCAGTGTTTGTTGTTGATTAAGACTGCCGCCAGCAACTGCGACCACAGTCGTAACCTTCATTTAAATTGATATTGGGGTGAATTAATTTAATTATAAACTGCGATCTTAGTCCCAGTACATTCGTTATGCCTAAACAGTGATAAAGAATATTAGTAGAATATTTAACGTTCAAAGATTTAATTCACCAAATTAATTAGGAAATTGATATTACATTAAACCGTAAAGTAGAAAATAGATGTTTACCCAAGCTTCGCTCCGAAAGAATATACTTTTAATCCTCGTCCTTTCTCTAAATGTTGCATGTAGAAATGAATTATATTCGCATCTAACTCTCTACGGAACATCAGGTCCTCAATGTCATTCTTTGTAACAATGATTCCGTTGTCGGTATCCTGATATGCAGTAGAACTGCAAGATATTCAAAACAAAGTTAGTAATTAAATTGTTCTTATATATATAACTGTTTTTTGATATGATTTATAATAAAATTAATTAACTTACTCAGAGAAGGCCTTGTCCAAGAAATTTTTTATAATAGCTTGTTAATGGGGCTGTAGAATTCTGTATGCTGTGGTTTCAGTCAATTCCCTCGTTTTTGGCTGAGTGGGGGAAATCTCTTTGTCGACGAAACTAGCGGTAGAACTCTGAGCCGCAGGCTGTGGAAAAGGATGTTCATTAATTTTCTTCTTCTATTTTGGATAAACGAAGTCAGAGTTATCGCGATCTCTTTCAGCGCCCTTGCGTTCTTTGACTCCCTTTCTATCGTTCCTTTAGAGTAATCCAAAACTGTTCTTTTATAGGATTGCTTCTGATCCGGAGTATGTTCTTGAATTTTTTCTTCAGAAGCTCTATCTCTTTGGAGTTCTTGAATCTATTGAGTTATATTCAAAGAAAAACTGGGGATATCTTCCCAGAATTATTTACAATAAATTCAGAACCCATGATTTCATCCTCTTCTAATTTTTCTTCTTCTCTTCAGCCTGCTTCTCCATCTGCTCTATAATTATTTTCTGCTTCTTCTCCTCTTCTCCCTTCTTCCTTCTCCTCTCCTCTTCTTTCATCCTCTCCTTCAACTCTTCCCCCTCTTTCTTCTTTTTCTCCTGCCTCTTCTTCTCCTCCTCTAACTTTCTCCTCTTTTCCTTTTCCTACTCCTCCTTTTCTTTCCTCCTCTTCTCCTTCTCCTTCTTCTCCACTACACTCCTCCTCTTCTGCTCCTCCTCCTCTTCCCTTCTCCTCTCCTCCTCTTCCCTTCTCTTCTCATTCTCCTCCTCTTCTCTCCTCCTCCTCTTCTGCCTCCTCTTCCCTCCTTCTCTCCTCCTTCTCCTGCTCCTCTTTCCTCCTCCTCTTCTCCTTCTCCTCTTCTTCCCTCATTCTCCTCTCATTCTCCTTCTCCTCATTTTCTCTCCTCCTCTCCTCCTTTTTCTTCTCTTCTTCCATCCTTCTCTCATTTTCCTCCTCTTCCCTTCTCTTCTCCTTTTCCTTCTCCTCCGCAGTAGCGGCTGCTCTCAGCAGCTCTTCTTCTTTCACTTTTAATTTTCTCTGCTGCTTTTTTAATTTTTCTTCTCTCTTATTTCTCTTCTTTTTTCTTTAATTCAGCCTTGAGTCTGTTCTCAGTCTCCATTTTTTCAATTTTCCTTTCAAGCTGAGAAACATATTCTCTCAAGTACTGATTTTGATTCCTCAACTCTTCAATTTCTTCAGCTTGTTCATCCCGTGGTGATGGCAAACAACCTGTAAAAGTTGGTTGTTGCTCACTCATCTCTTCTTGCTCAATTATTTCTGCAGCTTCTGGCTCCTTTTCTGACGGGATGTTAGCTTGATTATATGTATTTTCTTCTTCTTCTTCTTTATCATCTTCATCTTCTTCTTCTTCCTCCTCCTTCTCTTCCCATTCAATAGGAAGGCTAATCATAATTTTTTTATCATTAGAGATATTGGCCATTCGACACAAATCTGAAAGAAAAATAAAAAAATTAAGTTAAAACTAAAACAAGGAAATAATTTTACTGCGACCAAGGTCGCAGTTTATTTATTAACTATTAAGATAGAATGCGACCATGGTCGCAGTTTGTTTGTCCGGCACATAAATTTAACTGCGAAGACTTGCAGCTAAATACTGCGACCATGGTCGCATTTAATGTATACGGTATTATTAGGAGAATGAGACCATGGTCGCACTTTGTATGTCTGGCACGTAAAATCAACTGCGAAACGTGTAGCTCAGTACTGTGACCATGGTCGCATTCTGAGATTATGGTCACATTTTATTTGTACTGCACATAAGAAGAACTTGAACCAAGGCCCCATTTAAATGTATAAAATTTTAATCAACACTATATGGTATTTAATATTTTAAAACTTATGATATTTACGTCAAGCTCATTTTGATCAACTTCAAGCAGAGATCTGCTAATGTTCTGGAGGTCCCATCTTACTGCGCGTGGGGTTTTGTCCTCCAAACTAGACCTCGGCTCAAAAATAGGAGCCCACTCACATAGCCAATACTGCAAAATGTAAAATTAAATTAGTTTACACAAATATTCATAAAATTATGGGGAAATTTCATACAATATTGGCCAAATTTGATATTCATAGTTACAATAATTTGCACGGAGTATCCTTGCAACTCGTACGTGGTATGCCTGAAGATGTCCATTGACTCAATCAAGAATTGTCAAACAGCTTTAGCCCAGCATATTGACAATCTATTCCACAATATACCACGGCACCGTGCATTTACTGTCAGAGAAGAATAGAGTGGCCGACATGTACAGGATGATTATTGTAGTAAAGTCTTGAGCTACAAGTCTTTGTCTGTCTCTTATAATTTCATGTAAAGTCACTTGCTACTCAAGCTGTTCATCCTTTGTCACATCTAATTCACCCCTCCTCCTTTCCTTGACTATAAGATCATCCAAAGCCTCTTCAATAGATACTTTCGTGATCTTCTTTATATTGGGGAAATAATTTTTATAACCTCTCTGTCTTTCATCGTACAGGTCTTATTCATAATAAAATCCCCCAATGATAGGTAGACCAAAAGTTAGGGCTACATCCTCCACCGTTAACTCAATTTGTTTGCCCCCAATTCTAAAGGTCCTTGTATCCCTATCATACCTGTCTAAAATACTCAGTACAACAATGTTTGATTTTAGACTCTTTTCAATCCCAAATTTCTCATTGTAAAATGTCATGAAGATTGGGCCAAATAGGGTATTCTTCATCGCCTCTAAGAAATTGGCCTGAATGTACTTTTTGAATGTAATACTCTTATTTTTATGCCTAAAAATAAAATAAAAATAATAATAATAATAAAATAAATATATATATGTTTATACCAAGTTTCGAACTCGACTCCTTTGTACCTAGTCCAAATGCCTTAACCATAATGCCACATTGGCGTGTGGTTAAGTAGGAGGGCTAAATTATTTTAAACAACCCAAGGTCAAATTAAGATTTAAATATCTAACTGTAAGATCTCAAGAGATCTTTAGGAATATCTTATCTTAACAACTTAGATTCACATCTTAACAACCTGATTTCTAAAAAATCCTAAAAGATTTTATCCGTAACCTTCTTCTCTTCCCTCCGTTAAAAATAAAAATAAGAGCGACAAGCAGAAAGAACTCCTAGCCCATCATCTCTCATCCTGTTCACCCCCCTTAGAGTTGGAATTGGAGTTGGAGCTGATCGTGACGGAGAACGGTTCCAAGGCGTGAAGATTGAGAAGGAGGCGTGGAGATTTAGAAGCAGGCTAAATCCAAGTAAGTAAATAGTTAATTTTATGAATTAAATCCTAAGAACGTATCATGATTTAAAGTACTTTTTATGAAACTGAAAATTCTTAATAATAACAATAATAATAGTATGAATTTGTGTGGATATTTGCCCTAATGACTTCAGAAAAGAAATTTGGCTATAATAGTTGGTATTTGAGTCTATTTTTATTTCAGAACATATATCACCATTAACAATAAAATACTCTTCTTTTTTCCCTTATTGGTATAAAATTATGAATGACCAAATCATGAGGATTTCTTAATTATAAGCTCATGTAACTCACATTGTTCCACACAACAACAAGGCTGAAGGTTTCTGTGCTTTCGAATTTTCAATTTCAGTTAGAATTTTATGAAGATTCTCATTAATAATTTCGAACCATGAAATGTTGGATTTAACTTTCCACATCCTGTCATAAAACTAAGAGTTACACTTTTTAAAATATTAAGTCTACATATGTTGGTATCAGTTAAAATAATATATGGTTTCTTTGTTGCTTTCATCCAATTCCTGGCGGCATTGCACAATGCTATCAATCTTATGAAGATAAATTACTAATGTACCATTAATTTGTTAAGAATCATGATTTATTTCTGTAAGTATTAAAAAAAAAAAATTTCTGCACCTGCTCTCGGCCAAGCCGAGAGCAGGAGCTGCACTGCACAGCAGGCTGTGCCCTGCTGTGCAGGGCCTGGCCGGCCTGGCCAGGATGGCCAGGGCCTGGCCTAGCCTGGGCCTTGCAGGCCCGGGTTGGGCTCATTTAGGGGAAAAAAAAAAATTTTAATCCAGGCCAAGCCTGGCCTGGCCTGGCTGGGCCAGAACCGGCCTGGCTTGGCCCGGTCAAGGCCGCCTGGGCTATAGCCAGGCCCAAAGGCCCTGTTAATAATAAAAAAAAAATTTAGCAAAGGCCCATGTTACTTTCAGCCCAGCTTTTGTATGGGCTGTACCCTTCTGGATCCACATCTGCACACAAAACCCGACCCAACAGTAAATTCCAGACTTGTTAACCTGCAGAAAAATAATTAAAACAATTAGTTAAAAATATCAGAAAAATAGAGAAAAATATAAATAACAATCTGCACTGTCTTTACTTTTCATGATAAAATTTTCAGAAGAATAGCAACATAAATTAAATCAAATTATCCCCTTAAAATCAGTTTTGTAAAACGATAAATTCGAACCCGTTAAGAAAATTAATGTTAAAAAGTTTTGAAAACCCAATAATGGAGAATTTAAAATTTGATAAAGTAAACCTATTAAGTTCATGTAATTCATAGGATCATACTCCCAACCTTAAGTTAATTAATAAGGATTAAATAAATTAAAGATCCTAACAATTTCTATTGAAATAAATTGTGTAGATTTTCCGGGATTCTAGGATTTTACAGTGCTTTGGATTGAGATCTACCGCAGGTGAGTGCTTATTCCTCCTTCAGCTCACAAGAATTCTTGTGAAGAAGGATTTTATCTACTTATCTAATTATGTTGTTTAAACTAATGTGCTAGTACTTAGAAATTTCATTATTTCATGAATTATTTGCATGTATCATTTGTAGCATGTTTATGTATTCATGTATGCAACTAAGCACATTTATTATTGATAATGGACCTCTTTGATCACTACATGACACCGGTTAGGACTTTACTACTATGACACACCTGAATGACATTTATGACCATCATGTTCATGTTATCCAACTACTCGGAAAAACATTATTAGACAGTAACAACCTCATCCTGTTTATCATGTTCACCGACATATATATCCTGTTATACATGTATCACGATTTCGCTGCTATGTTGTTACTATCACTATTACCGAGTTATCCCAGTAGATTTAGGTAACATGTACATTAATAATCCTGACAACTAAATTAAATAACTTACACTGGGATTGGGGAGATTGATGGAGGAGACAGCGTCTGTATTTTGGGTGGACCTAGGATTTAGGTTGCGCAGCCGAAAGAGGGTTCCACTGCAGGGTTCCCGTGGGGTGACTGGCACCCCGTCATGTTTCCTGTTCATGTTATACATGTTATACATGTACCTGTTCCTGTTTACATGTTCCTGACTACCTTGCGGTAGGTCCTGGTTCAGCGCCAGGAGTCTGGGCCGTGGTCCCGGGTATGCACGGGACCAACCTAAAACACAGACAATGTCTCCAACCGATCAGTTTCAATAAGTGAGGACCTCGATTGGCACGTGTAATAGGCGTAGTATGGGATGCGTTTATTACATGTGGCAATTGGTGTTCGTTGACATAATTAATAATGAAAACTGAATTCTTCTATTGATACTATAAACTGAACTTGACATTCTGACTTGCATGTTATTATAGACATTGATTATATTCATGACCTGAGGTACCTTTGATTATATCACTGACTTGTTTAGCTATTATTTATTTCTTGTTGGCATGTTGTTCACTCTTATCATGTATATTTTCTTTTCATATGCTTTTACATTACATGCATGTGCATCTTCCCCTTTTTATTTTACCACTCATTAGGTCGCTTATTGACGACCCTGAGTTTGCTATGCTCAGATCCAGATCTGAGCACATTGCAGGACCAGGAGTACTTTGAGCGCGTTGCAGATCTTCAGTAGACCATCAGCAGTTTCAGTTCGTGAGGCTCCTTAGTATTTTTGCTTTCATTCTTGTTATGTTTATAATAAATGAACTTTCAAGACATTATTGTACTTGCTTTTGAATGCTGGAATAAATTGTGAACTTTATGTTTTGATTTACTACATTGAGGCTTAGCGTATTTTAATTGAAAATACGTCGCCGACTCTTGTCACGTACCCAAATTTTGTGTATTTTGAGCAGCGGGGATTAAATAAATTAAAGATCCTAACAATTTCTATTGAAATAAATTGTGTAGATTTTCCGGGATTCTAGGATTTTGCAGTGCTTTGGATTGAGATCTACCGCAGGTGAGTGCTTATTCCTCCTTCAGCTCACAAGAATTCTTGTGAAGAAGGATTTTATCTACTTATCTAATTATGTTGTTTAAACTAATGTGCTAGTACTTAGAAATTTCATTATTTCATGAATTATTTGCATGTATCATTTGTAGCATGTTTATGTATTCATGTATGCAACTAAGCACATTTATTATTGATAATGGACCTCTTTGATCACTACATGACACCGGTTAGGACTTTACTACTATGACACACCTGAATGACATTTATGACCATCATGTTCATGTTATCCAACTACTGGGAAAAAACATTATTAGACAGTAACAACCTCATCCTGTTTATCATGTTCACCGACATATATATCCTGTTATACATGTATCACGATTTCGCTGCTATGTTGTTACTATCACTATTACCGAGTTATCCCAGTAGATTTAGGTAACATGTACATTAATAATCCTGACAACTAAATTAAATAACTTACACTGGGATTGGGGAGATTGATGGAGGAGACAGCGTCTGTATTTTGGGTGGACCTAGGATTTAGGTTGCGCAGCCGAAAGAGGGTTCCACTGCAGGGTTCCCGTGGGGTGACTGGCACCCCGTCATGTTTCCTGTTCATGTTATACATGTTATACATGTACCTGTTCCTGTTTACATGTTCCTGACTACCTTGCGGTAGGTCCTGGTATCAGAGCCAGGTTATATTTAGGGTGTATAATTAAGTTAATAGCCAAGCTCTTACCGACAATGTTAAAAATCATACACTCCAGCTACAAGTACAATAATGTTTATGGCGTATTGGAAGCATATCTATATATTTTTCCTAAATTTTATTTTGATTGTTCCAGAGCAATGGCCCAACGACCTCCCTCCTCCCGTATTGCTGCTCGTAATGAGGCCACTGATTTGATGGGAGTCCTCCGTGGTATGATGGAGTCTCAGCAGGAACAAACGGCACTCCTTCGAGATGGATTGTTGGCGGCTCAACAGACGGCCACAGCGGCCATAGAGAGGTCAGCGGCACCTCGGGAACCAAAGCCCAGCAACATCTCCGACTTCAGGAGGTTACAGCCGGCCACCTTTGCCGGTACTGAAAAGCCGTTGGATGCGGAACAGTGGTTGGTTGATATGACTAATCTCTTAACTGCAGCTCGTATTCCCAAGGACGAGCAAGTCGAGGTAGTCAAGGTTCAGCTGACAGACGTGGCTCGAACGTGGTGGCTTACAGAGGAAGAGCGGTTGGAACCACCAATCTCTTGGGAGCAATTCATGGACAGCTTTTATGAGAGGTTCTTTCCCAAGACAGCTAGAAGGGAAATGGAACAACAGTTCATCAACCTGCAACAGGGGAGTCGAAGCATTGATGAGTACGCTGCGGAATTCTTAAGGTTGAGCCGGTTTGCTCCATACATGGTGGCAGAGGAGGAAGATCGGGCTAACCGCTTCCAGCAAGGTCTGAGGTTGGATATTCAGAAGTTCTTGGTCACACAGCCGTTGAGGACTTACTCTCAGGTTCTCAGTGCTGCCCGTAGCTTGGAGCAGGTGGTAGAGAAGGAGAATAAGAGCAAGGTGCAGACAAGGCCGCTGAAGCGTCCCTTTGACCAGGTGATTAAGAGACCTACATCCAGATTTGGCGGAGCTCCACATAACAAGCAACAGTTTACTTCTTCTCCGCGGACAATTATATGCGGATTTTGTCAGCTACCGGGGCATCATCGAGGGGAGTGTAGAAGGGCGAACAGACTATGCTTGGCTTGTGGAGCTAGAGATCATCAACTAATGAACTGTCCGTTCAAAGATCAAAGGAGTATCGTGCCCGTTGCTCCAGCATCAGAAGCGGCCAAAAGGAATCCAGCACCAGCAGGTAGAGGAGTTCCATTGCCTCCACCACGACAGATGTACAGACAGTCCCAGAGGAGGGCAGGAGCAGGTCGTGGGAGAGGCCAGGCTTTCAATTTGACTACAGAAGAGACAGAGGCATCAAGGAGATTGCGTCATCACAGAAGCCGAGGAGATGCCGAAGCCAGTGGTGGAAGAATTTTTAGATGTATTCCCAGAAGACTTACCGGATTGCCGCCAGACCGAGTCCTAGAGTTTTCCATAGATGTCATTCCCGGTACGGCCCCAATCTCTAAGGCACCGTATCGGATGGCGCCCGTGGAGCTTGCAGAGCTGAAGAAGCAGTTACAAGAGTACTCAGATAAAGGATTTATCAGACCTAGTGTTTCACCGTGGGGAGCTCCGGTGTTGTTAATGAAGAAGAAGGATGGCAGCAGGAGGATGTGCATTGACTATCGCGAATTGAACAAGGTCACCATCAAGAACAAATATCCTTTGCCCAGGATTGATGACCTATTCGATCAACTTTGTGGAGCTAAGGTGTTCTCGAAGTTGGACCTTCGTTCTGGATATCATCAACTGAAGGTGAAGAAGGAAGACATTCCGAAAACGGCTTTTAGGACTCGTTATGGTCATTACGAGTTCCTAGTTATGCCATTTGGAGTGACCAATGCCCCAGCAATTTTCATGGACTTGATGAATCGGGTATTCTCTTCATTTCTGGATAAATTTGTAGTAATATTCATAGATGATATCTTGATTTATTCTAAGGATAAAGAAGAACATGCAGAGCACTTGAGGATTGTGTTGCATACCCTTCGACAGGAAAAGCTTTACGCCAAACTGAGCAAATGTGAGTTTTGGCTAAAGAGTGTGGCTTTTCTAGGTCATATTGTTTCAGGTGAAGGCATCACGGTGGATCCCGGTAAGGTTCAGTCAGTGAAGGATTGGCCCGTCCCGAAGTCAGCGACAGAAATCAGAAGTTTTCTAGGACTGGCTGGATATTATCGTAGGTTTGTGCAGGATTTCTCAAGGATTGCAGGGCCTCTGACTAAGCTTACTCAGAAGGGAGTGAAGAATGTATGGACTGCGGAGTGTGCTGCTGCTTTTGAAGAGTTGAAGAACAGATTGATCACGGCCCCAGTCTTGAAGATGCCTGACGGGACTGGAGGTATGGTCATATATAGTGACGCGTCAGGGCGAGGTTTGGGGTGTGTGCTAATGCAGCATGGTCATGTGATAGCTTATGCGTCCAGACAGCTTAAGCGTCATGAGAAGAATTATCCTACACATGATCTAGAACTTGCAGCAGTCATTTTTGCCTTAAAGATTTGGAGGCACTATCTGTTGGGAGATCAAGTGTTGATATACACTGATCACAAGAGTTTGAAGTATATCTTCACTCAAAAGGAGCTAAACATGAGGCAAAGGAGATGGTTAGAGTTGATGGCAGATTACGATATTGATCTACAGTATCACCCTGAAAAGATCAATGTAGTACCTGATGCCTTGAGCAGAAAGCCCGAAGCTTCTATGGCAATGCAGATCACTCAATAGAAGGAATTATTCGAGGAGATGAGACGGATGGACCTGATGGTGATACGAAGAGCAATATCTCCTGGGAAATTGATGGTTATACAGATTCAACCAACCTTATTGGAGAAGATCAGGGAAGCGCAAGACAGAGACCCCAAGTTACAAGAATTCAGGGAGCAAGTGAAAGCTGGATTGAGGTCAGATATGCGGATCTATGTGGATGGAACGCTCCGTTTCGGCAACAGAATTTGTGTGCCGAAGGGAGAGATTCGGCAAGAAGTGTTAGCTGAAGCCCATAGCTCGGCTTATTCCATACATCCCGGGGGGACGAAGATGTACCAAGACCTGAAGCAGCGGTTCTGGTGGCATGGAATGAAAAGGGAGATTGCTCGGTATGTGGCGAAGTGTTTGGTGTGTCAACAAGTGAAGGCTGAACATCAGAGGACAGCTGGACTACTTCAACCTCTACCGATTCCGGAATGGAAGTGGGAGCATATTACTATGGACTTCGTCACTGCCTTACCTCGCAGCCAGAAGGAAAATAATGCAGTATGGGTTATAGTAGATCGTCTCACGAAATCAGCACACTTCATTCCTTTCAGACTGGGTCAGTCTACCGAGTTGTTAGCAGAGAAGTACATGCAGGAGGTAGTGAGACTTCATGGTGTGCCAGTTAGCATAGTATCTGACAGAGACACTAGATTCCTGTCCCACTTTTGGAGGAGTCTTCAGGAAAGTTTGGGGACCCGCTTGAAGTTCAGCACTGCATATCATCCGCAGACTGATGGACAATCAGAGCGGACGATTCAGATTCTCGAAGACATGTTGAGGGCATGCATGCTAGATTTCAAGGGATCTTGGGAGGATCATTTACACTTGGCGGAGTTTGCTTATAACAACAGCTACCAGGCTAGTATTAAGATGGCGCCTTTTGAAGCTTTGTATGGAAGGAAATGCAGATCTCCTTTGTGTTGGGACGACATTGGTGATAGGCGGCTACTGGGACCGGAGATTATAACTCAGACAGTGGAGAAAGTTAAGATTATCAGAGAACGCCTCAAGACAGCTCAGGATAGACAGAAGAAATGGGCAGATCTAGACAGAAGGCCACTGGAGTTTGAGATTGGAGATAAAGTATTCTTAAAGATATCACCAACGAGGGGAGTAATCAGGTTCGGCAACAGGGGGAAGCTGAGTCCCAGGTTTATAGGACCTTTTGAGATTTTGGAGCGAGTGGGAGCGGTGGCTTATAGGCTAGCATTCCCCCATCTTTAGATGGTGTGCATGATGTCTTCCATGTTTCTCAGCTGAGGAGGTATATCCGAGATGACAGTCATGTGGTGGATCATTCTGAGTTGGAACTTAGACCGGACCTATCCTACACTGAGAGGCCTACGGTTATCCTAGATCGGACTACCAAGGAATTGAAGAAACAGACCATTCCACTTGTTCTGGTATTGGGGCAATCGACCTCCAGGAGAAGCAACATGGGAGCGGGAAGATGTCATCCGCGATAGCTATCCCCACCTTTTCTGTGATGATTAGGTATATTTCTTTCCCCGCCTGAATTTAAATTTCGAGGACGAAATTTTCTTATTAGGTGGGTAGAATGTAATACTCTTATTTTTATGCCTAAAAATAAAATAAAAAAATAATAATAAAATAAATATATATATGTTTGTACCAAGTTTCGAACTCGACTCCTTTGTACCTAGTCCAAATGCCTTAACCATAATGCCACATTGGCGTGTGGTTAAGTAGGAGGGCTAAATTATTTTAAACAACCCAAGGTCAAATTAAGATTTAAATATCTAACTGTAAGATCTCAAGAGATCTTTAGGAATATCTTATCTTAACAACTTAGATTCACATCTTAACAACCTGATTTCTAAAAAATCCTAAAAGATTTTATCCGTAACCTTCTTCTCTTCCCTCCGTTAAAAATAAAAATAAGAGCGACAAGCAGAAAGAACTCCTAGCCCATCATCTCTCATCCTGTTCACCCCCTTAGAGTTGGAATTGGAGTTGGAGCTGATCGTGACGGAGAACGGTTCCGAGGCGTGAAGATTGAGAAGGAGGCGTGGAGATTTAGAAGCAGGCTAAATCCAAGTAAGTAAATAGTTAATTTTATGAATTAAATCCTAAGAACGTATCATGATTTAAAGTACTTTTTATGAAACTGAAAATTCTTAATAATAACAATAATAATAGTATGAATTTGTGTGGATATTTGCCCTAATGACTTCAGAAAAGAAATTTGGCTATAATAGTTGGTATTTGAGTCTATTTTTATTTCAGAACATATATCACCATTAACAATAAAATACTCTTCTTTTTTCCCTTATTGGTATAAAATTATGAATGACCAAATCATGAGGATTTCTTAATTATAAGCTCATGTAACTCACATTGTTCCACACAACAACAAGGCTGAAGGTTTCTGTGCTTTCGAATTTTCAATTTCAGTTAGAATTTTATGAAGATTCTCATTAATAATTTCGAACCATGAAATGTTGGATTTAACTTTCCACATCCTGTCATAAAACTAAGAGTTACACTTTTTAAAATATTATGTCTACATATGTTGGTATCAGTTAAAATAATATATGGTTTCTTTGTTGCTTTCATCCAATTCCTGGCGGCATTGCACAATGCTATCAATCTTATGAAGATAAATTACTAATGTACCATTTAATTTGTTAAGAATCATGATTTATTTCTGTAAGTATTAAAAAAAAAAAAAATTTCTGCACCTGCTCTCGGCCAAGCCGAGAGCAGGCGCTGCACTGCACAGCAGGGCTGTGCCCTGCTGTGCAGGGCCTGGCCGGCCTGGCCAGGATGGCCAGGGCCTGGCCTAGCCCGGGCCTTGCAGGCCCGGGTTGGGCTCATTTAGGGAAAAAAAAAAAATTTTAATCCAGGCCAAGCCTGGCCTGGCCTGGCTGGGCCAGAACCGGCCTGGCTTGGCCCGGTCAAGGCCGCCTGGGCTATAGCCAGGGCCCAAAGGCCCTGTTAATAAAAAAAAAAAAAAATTTAGCAAAGGCCCATGTTACTTTCAGCCCAGCTTTTGTATGGGCTGTACCCTTCTGGATCCAAATCTGCACACAAAACTTGACCCAACAGTAAATTCCAGACTTGTTAACCTGCAGAAAAATAATTAAAATAATTAGTTAAAAATATCAAAAAAATAGAGAAAAATATAAATAACAATCTGCACTGTCTCTACTTTTCATGATAAAATTTTCAGAAGAATAGCAACATAATTTAAATCAAATTATCCCTTAAATTCAGTTTTGTAAAACGATAAATTCGAACCCGTTAAGAAAATTAATGTTAAAAAGTTTTGAAAACCCAATAATGGAGAATTTAAAATTTGATAAAGTAAACCTATTAAGTTCATGTAATTCATAGGATCATACTCCCAACCTTAAGTTAATTAATAAGGATTAAATAAATTAAAGATCCTAACAATTTCTATTGAAATAAATTGTGTAGATTTTCTGGGATTCTAGGATTTTGCAGTGCTTTGGATTGAGATCTACCGCAGGTGAGTGCTTTTTCCTCCTTCAGCTCACAAGAATTCTTGTGAAGAAGGATTTTATCTACTTATCTAATTATGTTGTTTAAACTAATGTGCTAGTACTTAGAAATTTCATTATTTCATGAATTATTTGCATGTATCATTTGTAGCATGTTTATGTATTCATGTATGCAACTAAGCACATTTATTATTGATAATGGACCTCTTTGATCACTACATGACACCGGTTAGGACTTTACTACTATGACACACCTGAATGACATTTATGACCATCATGTTCATGTTATCCAACTACTGGGAAAAACATTATTAGACAGTAACAACCTCATCCTATTTATCATGTTCACCGACATATATATCCTGTTATACATGTATCACGATTTCGCTGCTATGTTGTTACTATCACTATTACCGAGTTATCCCAGTAGATTTAGGTAACATGTACATTAATAATCCTGACAACTAAATTAAATAACTTACACTGGGATTGGGGAGATTGATGGAGGAGACAGCGTCTGTATTTTGGGTGGACCTAGGATTTAGGTTGCGCAGCCGAAAGAGGGTTCCACTGCAGGGTTCCCGTGGGGTGACTGGCACCCCGTCATGTTTCCTGTTCATGTTATACATGTTATACATGTACCTATTCCTGTTTACATGTTCCTGACTACCTTGCGGTAGGTCCTGGTTCAGCACCAGGAGTCTGGGCCGTGGTCCCGGGTATGCACGGGACCCACCTAAAACACAGACAATGTCTCCAACCGATCAGTTTCAATAAGTGAGGACCTCGATTGGCACGTGTAATAGGCGTAGTATGGGATGCGTCTATTACATGTGGCAATTGGTGTTCGTTGACATAATTAATAATGAAAACTGAATTCTTCTATTGATACTATAAACTGAACTTGACATTCTGACTTGCATGTTATTATAGACATTGATTATATTCATGACCTGAGGTACCTTTGATTATATCACTGACTTGTTTAGCTATTATTTATTTCTTGTTGGCATGTTGTTCACTCTTATCATGTATATTTTCTTTTCATATGCTTTTACATTACATGCATGTGCATCTTCCCCTTTTTATTTTACCACTCACTAGGTCGCTTATTGACGACCCTGAGTTTGCTATGCTCAGATCCAGATCTGAGCACATTGCAGGACCAGGAGTACTTTGAGCGCGTTGCAGATCTTCAGTAGACCATCAGCAGTTCCAGTTCGTGAGGCTCCTTAGTATTTTTGCTTTCATTCTTGTTATGTTTATAATAAATGAACTTTCAAGACATTATTGTACTTGCTTTTGAATGCTGGAATAAATTGTGAACTTTATGTTTTGATTTACTACATTGAGGCTTAGCGTATTTTAATTGAAAATACGTCGCCGACTCTTGTCACGTACCCAAATTTTGTGTATTTTGAGCTGCGGGGCGTGACATTGAATTTCTTTATGAACTCGCATATAGGTTTTAGGCTCGATCTCAGAGGACGAACCTTCATCTGTTGTTTACCTATAGATGAAGAAAAATTAAAAACTTTAGACCAATGATTATTTTAAAATTATAAGGGAATAAAAAATAAATTATTTTTAAAACACTACGACCTAGGTCGCAGTCATCTACAGTGCAAATGTAAACAACTGCGACACGGGTCGACACTGCGACCAAGGTCGCAGTCATCTATGATAAGGATTAGGAGATAGTAGCAGGAGTGTACTCAATTCAGAGATAAAGGGTTTAGAGTCAACCTTCTTTGTTCGAATTTGATATGCTCAACAACTCCAAAATGTATTAACAATGTTACTTTACTCCTTCCGAATCACCGTAGTAGTATGAACTATTACGAGTCGATCCTCAGGGAGAGCTCGCGATGGAAGCTTTAACGATTAAGTGTTGAAGAGAGAAAACGAGAGTTCTTCTATGTTCAAAAGAAACAAAACGACATGGAAAAGTAAAGGAAGAATTCTTTGTGGATTGGTTGCATGAAAAGAAAAGCGATGTAAAAGAAAATGAAAAGAACTTGGAAAATTTGACTTGCTTTGAAAGAAAACTTGCGAAGGAAAACTTTTGAAAAAAAAACTTTTAGATGAAAGAAACCATGACAAGCTAACCTTTCTAATTTACTAACTTACTAATCTCATAGGGTGATGCATGGCTCATGTTGATTCTTCGGCAAGGGTTTGTCTTGCTTGTTGGTCTAATACGTTCCCACTTGGAAGATGAGTGTTCTTCTCGGTCTTGGCTTGTAGCCTCATTGATTCATCAGCTCCCGAGATAGAATTTCAATGGTGGAATCAAGGAGTGTCACTCAAGGGAATGCTAAGGAGGAAGATATAAGATTCATTAGTCATTCAAGGCCATACTCAAGCTAGCATTGAAGTAAGAAAATTGTACTACAAACTAATAGCAAAGTTAGGTGATCCATCTCCATGTTCCATGAAGGCACTTGTTCTAAAGTCAAGGCTCTAAATGAGGCTCACATGAATCATATGGAATTACAACAAGCATTAGCCAAGAATGAAAGTAACTCATCTTTATTAGGGATGAAAGAGACTCAAAATTGCAAGATTAAAAGTTAGCAATCACCCAAAAGTTAGAACTTAGCAAAGTTAGTGGTTAGCTAGTCATGTTAGAAGATTATCTAGACATTGCAATGGAAAGAAAACAACAATTCATAGTAGAATAAAAATGCAATGAACGTAAAGCTTGAAGAAAGTAAAGCAAGAAAGTAAAGCACTAGAAATTGCAAAGATGAGAAGAAAGATGGATAAATCCTTGCTTTAAAATTGTCACCCTTAAATTACAAGCTCTCACATTCTCTCTTTCTCTCTTTTGCAGAATTTCTAGGAGGAGGAAGGAGATTACAAGAGCACTAAAAACTAGAGAAATTCCCTACAACTCTCTCAAAAATACAAGCTCTTCTCTCCAAGTCTCTTCTCCTCCTTTCTCACAGAGGTCCTAGGTCTATTTATAGGCACCAGAGGGTGAGGCTCCAAAATCGAGACCGTTGGTTCAAATCGCTGGCTCAACGGCCAGATTCCTGCCGCGGATCCGCGGCCAGAGCCGCGTTTCCGCGGCCGAATCTTGGCCATTGCGCCAACAAATTCTGTTGCCGTTCTGTTGGAGTCTGTTGGCCACGTTGGATCTTCTAGAAGGCTTGGAATATGCGTGGACGACTCCAGATCTGGGCTTGACTTTTGGGCTTTTTCTTTTGGCTTTTAATTAATCCATTTAATCCTTGATAATTCCATAGATTATGGGCCTTCCTCTCCATTAATGGTGGACCTGCAAATTTAGAGAGAAAAAGAGTAAAAAGCTTATTTTATTTATATAATGCATGATATGGATGTGAAAAATGATGCAAAAATGAATGACAATCACACCCCATGCCTAGCTTTTGCTCGTTCCCGAGCAAAAAGAGAAAAAAGAAAAAATCTTAGCTAAATTATTGAACCACTTTCGTAGGTGACACGATTGCACTGAGTACGTGCAACAAGCCGTTAAACCTCTAGGTTACCCTAGAAGAGGAGTGTTGTCTCCTGAGGGTTTTCAGCGGATTGCACCACAAAATCCATAAAGAAATGAGAAAAATGTTAGTGAGAAATTTTTGATCCATATTTTTCAAGAACTTCACTTGATCTATAGGTTTCAGGTTACCCTAAACTCGTCATTCTTTATATAAGTTTCTATTTAGAGTTTTGTCTTCAACTTAGTTTAAGTTCTAAGGAATAGAGCGAATACCAGATTTTGCGTCTGACCTAGTATAATACATTTATAAATATGAAGGATTTTTCTCAGATTAAGTTCATTTATCTACTAATATATACAATGTATATATATTTTTATTTATTTACATTTCCTTAGCTTCCTTAGGCTTTCTAATTTACCCATGTAACGAGCCTCTTACCGATGACTCCCAAACCAGTCAGTCTTAGGGCACCAGATGAAGATACATCCCTAAGGTTCGAGGACTCGAGTAAACTAGGCCACGAATACTAAGGACTTAACCACCTTTAGGCGTGACTGGCCATGCTTCTTAAGGCACAGCTAACCAGCTTAATTAGTGACTAAGTGATTATTTTATTTATTTATTATACTTATTATTATTTTTATTATTATTATATATATGTGTAAATAGAATCACTAAGTCTTTGATTAATCCCACAATATGTTTAATGTATATATGCTAAAGAAAGAATTAAAATCTAGTTATCTTCTTATCCTTTTTGACTTAACCTAAAAATCTAACAAAACTCCTCTTTTCGACTTATATTAAGAAATTTTAGTTAAGAGTTTCCTTAATCCCTAAAATCAAGTTTAATTCTTTAAAAATGGATCAAAATTTTCTCTTTTATTATTTTTTAAAATTTTTTTACATTATTTTTTTTAAAAAAATGTAAAATCTAAAGAAAATGAAAATCTAAAAAGAAAGATAAAATATAAAAAGAGAAAATAAAAAATCTAAAAAGAAAGATAAAATCTAAAAAGAAGATAAAAATCCTAAAAATAAAAAATCCTAAGAAGAAAATAAAACATCCTAAGTTAGTATCTACCCCCCCATACCTATCTCATGCATTGTCCTCAATGTATGCAAGATAAAATATGCATGACATAGGTAAAGGAACAAAATCACCCCCGTCATCATTTTGGACCAGCGGTGGTGCTGGGTCCAGCCGACTGTGAATGCTGCAAGCCGGCCTCAATATGATCTATCTAGAGGATTGCTCCTCCACTCGCTTCCTCAGCCGCACTTGGCCCCTAAAAATCTTCTTCATGCCCTGCCAAATGGTGGACATGATGGCACGTGAGTCCGTAGGGGGGTCCTGTGCCAGAATTCGGGCTCATCTTCCTCATCTAAACTTTCCTCAGAAGAGGACTCCACTGGCACGTCTTCTGCCTGGACATTAGGGGTCCAGACCGCATGTAAGCAACTATTGTAAGCACTTGTGGGTCTCTCATGTGTAACAAACACCCGGTTATAAGTGTCAAATACAGCGTCCGGTAGGAAAGTCCTACAGAGACGCGTGATCAGAATGGCGTGTGAAAATTTAGCACCTCAGGTGCGTGAGGAGTTGGTAATTATGGAATGAAAGATGGTCTTATTGAGACAGACCGTGTGCTGCCTAGTCATAAGGTCATGGATAATTTGCAACACTAGGCGGTTAAAGGAAGTGGTGTGATCCAGACCCAAAATATTGCGTTGGATTCATCGTCCAACGCAATGTACATTGCGGAATGTGGTGCTGGCCTTAAGCCCGCGGTCTTGCTCGGTGCCGCGAGCCCCCATAATGGTCATGTAATCTATGAGTGGAAGGGGGTCGCCGTGTTGTGGGTAGATAGGGACATGCGTGAGTTCCTCAAGGAGAGGAATGTAATAAAAATGTCTCCTAAGGACATGTGGACCGTGAATTGATAGGTGTTTAAATCAACCGATGCATGATCAATGGTATTATAGAAAGATATCACTAACTCTGGGCAATAGAATGCATCATCATCAGTGCTATCATACACAAGCGTGTACCAATCCCATGCACGGATCCTATCTATGAAAATGTGCCCGTACCCATTGTGATCATACAAAATTTTTGAAAAATCCTTCTCAGCAAATAGATTTGGTGCCATGCTTAACAGTGTAAAAGAAAATAATAGATCGGGAGATTGAAAATCAAACCGCCCCCGGAATATGTGGGGGGAATTCAAAAATCGGGTTTGCAGAGGGCACAGGATCAGGAATTTGGACGATCGGGCACCAGATCAGCCACCAGTAGAGAAAATCGACGGGAAAAGATCTTGGCGGCGCTCTAGCAGATCAAGGACGGCCGCGGATCCGCGGCCCTGGTCGCGCAAACGCGGCAGACAGGCCGAGTCTGTGGAGGAGGGAATTTCTGATAGCGGCTCTGGAAGAGAGTATTCAGATCTGGGAAGCGTTCTGGGGTTTGAGTTGGGAAAGTTAGGGTAGAGAGAATTTATATGGATTTGAAAAGGGTGAAAAGATGGAGTCCCAATATACCCCTAGGTGAAAGTGGATATGTACAACCCTAAGTGGATTTGAAATGGGAGTTATGAGGAGGTGGAATTCACCAAAGTCCACATATTTGAAGTTATTATATTATTATTATTTATTATTATTATTATATATATATATTTCTTTTAGTTTTATTTTATTTACAAAAATGGTCCCAAAATCATTTACAGCGAAAATGTATAAAATTATTTACAAGGAAAAAGTATCTCCACCACCAAAGACTTCTTTTGGTCGTATTCCTCTAGCCCGTTTCCCATCGTTCCAATGGGTCTGTTTAATTGGGCACAATTGGGATGCCAATTGAGGTGTCATTTGAATCTTCGGCATCCCCAGTTTCACCTTTTTTAATTGTTTCTTCCTCATATCATTACAATCCTTAAAAAATTCTTCATCACCACTTTTCTCATTTTGAATTTTTTCATTCCTAATGTTAAGTAATTCCAACTCATCTCCATATAGCTCCTCAAAGCTGAGATCAACACTTTCCCCTAGAGATGTGCAATCAATTAACAGATCCCGAGTTGGCTCATCCAGACACATTAGTTCTTCTGCGAAGAGGTCTTCAAAAGGTATGTCAATCGGAGGTTCTTGAATTATATCCTCACGGGATACATTCTTGGTTGGCTCACTAAAAGTGAAGATATCCAAATCAATTTTTCTCTTTTGAAAGGGTACTCTAATACTAGGATCTTCCACATCAAGATGATCGCATTCATTTTTAAATAATTCGTTAAGACACAGCGACTCATCTTCTGATTCTTCACTCTCTTCCTCATAATTGTTTCCAACAAAGTTTACCTCATATGTCTGATCTCTTGTCTTACGAGGTTGTTTGACAATGTTGAAGACATTCACTTCTCGAGTCATGTCGCCAAAAGTTAACCTCATGGATCCATTCCTGCAAGTGATGATGGCATTTGCAGTAGCAAGGAATGGTCGCCCTAGGATAACAGGAGTTTGAGCCTATGATTGGTGTTAGACACAGGTTGTGTCTCAAGAACTATAAAATCAATAGGGTAGATAAACTCCCAACTCGGACAAGGACATCATTGATTTCCCCTTTGGGAATCTTCACAGAATGATCTGCCAATTGTATCTAACTTTGGTCGGACGGAGGTCGCCTAACCCTAGTTGTTGATACACGGAAAAGGGAAGGAGATTGATACTGGCTCCCAAATCAAGTAATGCCCTATTGATGGTAGTCTATCCTATGATGCAAGAGATAGTCGGGCTCCCTGGGTCCTTGTATTTCACAGGAATTGGCCTAGTGAGCAACTCGCTGATGTTTGAAACTAGGAAGACTTTCTTAGGGACTTGTGTTTTCCTCTTCTTGGTTCACATTTTCTTTAAAAATTTTGCATATGATGGGACTTGTTGTACTGCATCAAGAAGAGGTACATTGATTTGGACCTGGTTAAACATTTCTCTGATTTTCTCCATATGAGCATTCAGCTTGTGATTTGCTAGCCTATTTGGAAATGGTACTATAGGCTTGTATGGTTGCTCATCTACTTTTTCTTTCCCTTTGTCTTTGGAAGATGATGGCTCAGAACTGGAAGATGGATTGTCTTGAGTTGGTCGTACTGGAACAGGAGGTGTTGATTTGGACACTGATTTTGACGCTGATTTGGTAGGTTGATTAGAAACCTTGTTATCTACCCGCCTTCCAGATCTCAGAATATAAATAGTATTGCACTGACTGGGGCCCATGTCTTCAACTTCATGTAGAGGGAAGTGATTTTTTGGATTGAGCACTAGCTGGCTTGGTAGCATACCTTTTTTCTCTCATTTAAAGAATTAGCCAATTGCCCTATCTGGACCTGTATTTTATTCATATCCTGATGCTGGATTTTTGATAGGGTTTCTATCATTTTTTCCACTCTGATATTCTCTTATCTGAATGATTCTGTGGTTGATGTTGTTGATATGTAGGCTGGAAGTTGGTTGGGAAATGTGGTGGACTTTGATAAGACTGGAATTGTGGTGGACTCTGATATGAGTGAAAATTTGGTTGGCTCTGGTTGAAACTGTGTTGAGGAGGCTGAGCAGGGTATTGATGTGACAATGATTGCCTAGGTTGCTCAGGACCAGACTGACTCCAGGAAAAGTTTGGATGGTTTCCCATCCCAGATTGTACGTATTGGAGTATGAATTATGGTTTGGTCTGGTGTATGCAGCATTCGTGTTCTCCTGATACATTTAAGACTGGTAAACAGGACACTCCTCAAATACGTGGTTGAGATCATGACAATAGGTACAACCCGGTTTTACCACAGGTGGTTGGTTGACCTGGTTCATAGCAGAATGTTCCCTTGATTTAAGCAGTTCTATCATCTTCATCAATTGTGTTATTTTAGCCTCAGCAGCGATAGGAGATTCTATTGAATGCATACCGGTTCTGGAAGTGGTGGGAGTGGGTTTATCTGGGCATGACTCCCACTGAATTGTTTTCTCAGCTAAGGCTTCAAAGAGATCCCACCCATGATTCTCATCTTTCTTTAAAAATTCCCCTTGGCACATGGTTTCAAGGAGTGTCTTTGTTTGGTAATCAAGTCTGTCATAGATAATTGGCACTGACGCCATTTCTCTATGCCGTAATGAGGACATAGGGCTAGTAAGTGTTTGAAGCGTTCAAAATATTTCCAGAATGGTTCGTTAGATTCCTTCTTGAATTGCATAATGTTCTTTCTCATAAGGGCTGTCTTTTGAATGGGATAAAACTTTTTAAGAAAGACTTTTACAAAATCATCCCATGAAGAGATCGAACTTGCAGGGAGATTGTAAAGCCATTTCTTAGCTAAATCTTTCAGCGCAAAAGGTATGAATCTTAGTCTAACAGCGTCCTCAGTCAATTGGAAAATTCTCATCATAACACATACTTCTTCAAACTCATGAATGAAGAAATATGCGTCCTCGGATTCTAAGCCATGAAATCGGGGAAGTGTGTTTATAAATTGTGGCTTCAGCTCAAAATGATTTCCATTGGTCACTGGGAGAAGAATTCATGATGGAAGTGAAGTGCGGATCGGGTAGAACTTGTCTTGAAGTGAAGTGCTATTTGCCATTATTGGGATTGTGTCAAGTGGTGATGTTTGTGCAAGTGTAGAAATTCTAACAAGTCTTGCAGAATCTGGATTCCGGTACCACTCTTGCATACACAATCACAAACAACGTTCACCGATCACACAATCAAAAAGAAAATGAAAATAACAAACAAGAAAAGAAAAATCAATCACAAGCTATCTAGGATACCTGGACCTAAACGACTCCTAACTGTTCGATGAACCAAAGAAGGTTATTGCTTGAGTCAGACCACAGGTAATCAGCCAGTTAGGGGCAAAATACGGTGGAAGGTATCCGTGCGTAAGCAACGGGCCTTAATTACGCCAAACCATGGTATCTTCGAGGCGTAACCTCTTAATCCCCAACCTTAGACACTGATTTGACTGGAGTATGAATCAAAATCAATTTTCAACTTCAGCTGATCTCCTACTGAGTTCGGATGTCCTTAAGGCCAACATCTATCAGATTTTATTAAAAAGCTTGGGATTGTGAGTGCTTGGATGATGATTTTTGGGCTAAGGAAAGGGTGATGAAATCCCCCACCTTATCTTGTTTATTGGGTGGTGCCCTTAAAATCAATTTGGTGCAAGTGTACAATATAAACAAGGTTCACTCAAAGCGATGTAAATCAACCAAGAAGTGAGTCCTATTCGAAATGCAATGCGAACGTACCTTGCTCCAGCACTCTTCAACAGTGAAGTAAATGAATTGAAAAGACACGTGCCTAAAAATACAAACGTCTAATCAATTTTTTAACTTTACAACAAATGTTTTACTGTTGATTTTATTAGCAGGATCCTGGTGAAAGCATACAAGAAATTAGATTTGTAGCAGCTGTATTTTTGCAAAGCAAGCAACCCTGCACAAAAACAGTGAGTAGTAAACTCCTCTTTGCCGCGGATCCGCGGCTTTGGCTGAGAAAACGCGGCAAATCAGAGGGCACTTGGTCTCTGCTTTCTAGAGCAGAGGCCCAAGGCCACTTATATGTTACTGCAATGCTTTATTTCCTGTTCCTTCAACCTATAGCCTGCAACAGAGAAGAAAATTCGTTTAGTTCTTCAATTAAATGTAAACCGTTTGCTCTCCCGGCAATGGTGCCAAAAAATTTAATAAGGATTAGGAGATAATAGCAGGAGTGTACTCAATTCAGAGATAGAGGGTTTAGAGTCAACCTTCTTTGTTCGAATTTGATATGCTCAACAACTCCAAAATGTATTAACAATGTTACTTTACTCCTTCCGAATCACCGTAGTAGTATGAACTATTACGGGTCGATCCTCAGGGAGAGCTCGCGATGGAAGCTTTAACGGTTAAGTGTTGAAGAGAGAAAACGAGAGTTCTTCTATATTCAAAAGAAACAAAACGACATGAAAAAGTAAAGGAAGAATTCTTTGTGGATTGGTTGCATGAAAAGAAAAGCGATGTAAAAGAAAATGAAAAGAACTTGGAAAATTTGACTTGCTTTGAAAGAAAACTTGCGAAGGAAAACTTTTGAAAAAAAAAACTTTTAGATGAAAGAAACCATGACTAGCTAACCTTTCTAATTTACTAACTTACTAATCTCATAGGGTGATGCATGTCTCATGTTGATTCATCGGCAAGGGTTTGTCTTGCTTGTTGGTCTAATACGTTCCCACTTGGAAGATGAGTGTTCTTCTCGGTCTTGGCTTGTAGCCTCATTGATTCATCGGCTCCCGAGATAGAATTTCAATGGTGGAATCAAGGAGTGTCACTCAAGGGGATGCTAAGGAGGAAGATACAAGATTCATTAGTCATTCAAGGCCATACTCAATCTAGCATTGAAGTAAGAAAATTGTACTATAAACCAATAGCAAAGTTAGGTGATCCATCTCCATGTTCCATGAAGACACTTGTTCTAAAGACAAGTCTCTAAATGAGGCTCACATGAATCATATGGAATTTCAACAAGCATTAGCCAAGAATGAAAGTAACTCATCTTCATTGGGGATGAAAGAGACTCACAACTGCAAGATTATAAGTTAGCAATCACCAAAAGTTAGAAGTTAGCAAAGTTAGTAGTTAGCTAGTCATGTTAGAAGGTTAGCTAGACATTGCAATGGAAAGAAAACAACAATTCATAGTAGAATAAAAATGCAATGAAAGTAAAGCTTGAAGAAAGTAAAGCAAGAAAGTAAAGCACTAGAAATTGCAAAGATGAGAAGAAAGATGGATAAATCCTTACTTTAAAGTTGTCACCCCTTAAATTAAAAGCTCTTACATTCTCTCTCTCTCTTTTGCAGAATTCTAAGAGGAGGAAGGAGATTACAAGAGCACTAAAAACTAGAGAAAATCCCTACAACTCTCTCAAAAATACAAGCTCTTTTCTCCAAGTCTCTTCTCCTCCTTTCTCGCAGAGGTCCTAAGTCTATTTATAGGCACCAGAGGATGAGGCTCCAAAATCTAGACCGTTGGTTCAAATCGCTCGTTCAACGGCCAGATTCCTGCCGTGGATCCGCGGCCAGAGCTGCGTTTCCGCGGCCGAATCTTGGCCGTTGCGCCAACAAATTCTGTTGCCGTTCTGTTGGAGTCTGTTGGCCACGTTGGATCTTCTAGAAGGCTGGGAATATGCGTGGACGACTCCAGATGGGCTTGACTTTTGGGCTTTTTCTTTTGGCTTTTAATTAATCCATTTAATCCTTGATAATTTCATAGATTATGGGCCTTTCTCTCCATTAATGGTGGACCTGCAAATTTAGAGAGAAAAAGAGTAAAAAGCTTATTTTATTTACATAATGCATGATATGGATGTGAAAAATGATGTAAAAATGAATGACAATCAATCTACAACGCAAATGCAAACAACAGTGACCCAGGTCGACACTGCGACCAAGGTCGCATAAGACTACAGTGCAAAACATAAACAACTGCGACCCCAGAATTAAAAAACAGATGACGTTAAATACACTGCGACCATGGTCGCACGACACTACATCGCATATTGAAACAACTTCGACCCATGTCGTCAGTATGTAATAAAAAACAAAGGACGTATCATATACTGCGACCAACGTCACATTCGTCTACAATGAAAAGTCAAAAAAAAAAATTTAAACTCTACGATCTAAGTCGCACAGATCTGCAACTATAATTTTAACAACTACGACCGAGGTCGACAAATAGTGTATGAAAAAATTTTATTTAAAAAAATTTAAGCAAGGTCGCATACATATACATCGCTTTTTCAAAAATACTGCGACCATGATAATAATAGAAGGAAATGAAAATGGACCTTTATCATTGTGTTAGAAAATTTATAAATTTAAAAATTTATTCATCATCTAAAGTTTTAGAATCTCTTTCTAATTGCAACCATGATCCCAAGAATTAAAAAATAAAAAAAAGAGACAGAAACGGAAATAAATCTGAAAAAAATAAAACTATTAAAATTCACAAACCCTAAAAAAATTTTGAAAATTGTTTTTGTAGTACCTTTTTCGGCGGATGATTTCTTTGGCGCCATGTGTTGCAAATATATTTTTTAAAAAACGGATCAAATTTGTGAAACAATAGAACTAAATGTATCTGAATGATCAGGTGAAACTTTAGATCTATAAATTTTTTTGAAAGGAAATTTTTTTACATAAGGTAAAAAGTTATGAGTGAGGGTATTTTCGGAAAATACAATGTTGAGGTGACTGACATTAAATTAAGGGGGATTTTTCAGGATTTTGTCCGCCAAAATTTATGATAGGTTTGCGGCTCTGATGTTGCCACGTCCCGCCGGCTGAGAAACTCTCTCAGCTGGCGGCTGAGGTACAGTAGCCCCTATATATATATATATATATATATATATATATATATATATATATATATATATATATATATATATATATATATATATATATATATATAAAGGAAACAGAGATATAAAACTGAACATGCTCCTTTCATTTTTTTCCCCAAAACCCCATCAACCCTCTCAGTCAACCTCCCTTTCCTCTCAATTCTCTCTCCCTTTCTCCCTCTTCTCTCGGGTAGCAGCGACTGCAGCCGGGGGAGGCCGAGCGTGAGGGCGACACCTAGGGAGATGGTAATTTCTCCTAATCTCTCTTAATCCCTCTCTACCTCCTAATTTCTATCTCATTCTCTCCCTCCTCACTCTCTTTCTCTTTTTTCTAGGTCAAGAGACAGCGGGTGACACTGACGACGGTGCCGGCCAGGGCGAGGGTCGGCGCCATCCAGAGCGCGCCCAGGGCGCGACATTGGGGACGACGCAGCCACCTCCTAATGGTGGTGGTTTAGAGGAGAGGTGAGTGGTGGTGATGGAGGAGATCTTATTGGAGTTATAACTCTAAACACATCCCTTTTAATTGAGCTTAATTACTGTAATATCCCTAGTCAGTAATACTGTAGTTTATTTTTTTGAAAATTTATTTTGCCATACTTATTAGTTTGGTTATTTAATTATTACTACCATCATTTTATTATGGTTATTATTAATATTATTAGTGTAGTATTATTTATTTATTTATTTTAGTATTATTATTAATATTAGTATAGTTGTAGTTGTTAATTATCATTACTATTATTTATTATTATTACTACTACTATTATTAATGATTGTTATTAGGTCTTGTTACTAGTATTATTATTTCATTGTAATTATGATTCTTAGTATTATTATTAATTATATTCTGGTTATTACTAATATTGTTATTTTAGTAGTGTTATTATTATTGGTATAATTGTTGTTATTATGGTGTTATTATTACTATTATTGTTTTTATTATTTTAACTAGTATATTATGTTTCATTTTTCCAATTCCTTGATTCTGACCTCTACCCATTATCTACCCGAAACCCACAAACCCAATAACCCTTTTTCCAAATATCTAAATCCTAACAATTAGATTTAAATCCTAACTAATCTAAACCTAGTCCTATCTTTCTATTCTTTTTTATCTTCCTTCATGCACCCTCCATAGAGCCATTGCCATCTCGCCACCGAGCAACCCTGCAGGCGCCTCCCTCCACCGCACATCTCCGACAACATACACGCGCCTGAACCCACCTTGGTCGGATCTCGACCTGCCTACACTCTTCCCCCTCACGGCCATAACCAGCACCACACACGCAGGCCCACAGGATCTCTCTTACCCCATGCATAACCCTGGGCATACTCCTCCTCCCCACCGCCAGAGCGCGAGACAACCACCCATATCCGTGCCGCGATCAACCTCTTAGCATCACCCATGGGCTCCACCACCACTCCATTCTCCCCCATCCACTGTGCCTCATCTCCAACCTCCCACGCAAGCCCCAGAGCTCCACCTTCTGGCCATGCTCCTCTCCCTCCCATGCAGCAGTCCACAGTGCAGCGCAACCCCGCAGCACGAAGAAAGACCCAGGCCTACGGCAGCCCGGACCCCCATCCCCATCCAAGCCGCAAGCCCCGGTGGTTGGTCCCTCTTCACCCAAGCGTAGAGCAGCCTCACAACCCCTTGTCGTCTTCCCTCTTCGGACAGCGCCCCTTGATGCAGTCTAGGCTGAACTCCTAGGCCGCAACCCCGAGCTTCATGCAACCTCCCTTCCTTGTCACCGGAACTCCGTCGACGACCGTGCACAACTATTTTGCCATAACTCCTCCTTTGAGCACACCCCCAAAGCCCTGCCAACCCATCCTCCCTTGGCTGAGCATCACAGCACCCCGACCTCCTTCCCCACTCCATGGCGCACAAGCCCAGCAACAGCCCAGTCCAGGCCGCTAGATGCCCTCCCCCTTCCATGAGACCCGGACACCACCCTCATCTTCTCCCCTTCTTACGGCATCAATCTGAACCTATCACGCAGCTGTCGCCGTTTTCCAACCTTCTCTGTCGATGTCGAAGCCCAATCAGCCATCCCCATCTCTTCGACAACTCTATCGAGCCCCTGCTCTCATCTCCTTTCCTGCATGGTAAAATTCTCACTCCTTCTCTCTCTTCATATATAATTGAATACTAAGATGATATTGATGATGATTATGTTTGTGTTTTACATTGTGTATATTAATATATGCATGGGTGTGGACTCTCCATTTAATAATAATGTGTGCATGGTGAATGAGTGCATGGGTTTAATATATGTGTGCCTTGGTATTTAATTACGTGCACGTGTAGTGCTTGTGTGGATGTATGCGTGAGTGGGTGTGTTGTACTTGAGTGAGTGGCTAAGTGCATGCATGTGTGGGTATGTATATATATAATGTGTATGTACGTGTATACTCATATATATGTATGAATGTGGGGGTGCATGTGCGTGTGTATGTGTATGTGTTAATTTCCCCCTCTCTGTGTATGGTTGCATGGTACAGCGATCCAGACCCGTTTGTAACATCTGAACCCGTTATAGGAGATTTGGATTGGTTTTTGTTATAAACCCGATACACTGGAGATTCAAAGACCAACCTATGGGATGATCTGGAGATCCGTATCAGCTCGTGCGGAGAAGACTAGACGATGATTCGGATCCAAAACCGTGTCATTTCATATGAGTGTTTGCTTTTGTCTTATTTCCTTATCTATCGATGTCATTGGTATATATATACATGTTACCTGCATCATTTCAGGTGACTGTCTGAGATATTTTTTCAGTATTATCACTTGTATCACTTCATGAGACATAAATGATTGTTTATCTTATTTATGTAGCTGATATGAGTATTTATCAGCATTATTTCATGTGTTGATAGTTTGTCGTGTTGGCTTAGGCCTAGTATTGGAATACCTTAGACTGTGACATGATTCAACTATTGACTGGCTGGACGAGTTCATATTTGAGCATCAGATGTATATGGACCTTGTATTTTGATATTGAGATATTAAACTTATACAACTTCATGAGTCAAAGAATTCCATTTTGGATTCGGATTTAGTTATGATAGTCTGTCTATGGGATTGATCTTGAGATGCTTGGTTTGTGACTATAATTGGAATGTATATTTTATGTGGAGTGTTCATCAGACTTAATATTTATTCATTTGATGATAATTTAGATGAGGATTCGTTGGATATAGAGAACGAATTAGTTATGATGTTACTTTATTAAGGGAATAGAATTTCCTTGATGCTTGGATCGATATATGGACTTAATTAGAATCTGAGTTGATATAAGATTTACATTCTTATTATTGGATCGTAATCAGTATTTAAATATGATTGTAGTCGGATTAATAGTTGTTTTCAGATTCGCTGATTAATTGTCGGAATATTGATGATCTTATCGATGTTGATATCAGATGTAAGGATATTCTAGATTCCATAATGACTGAGGATATTCTACTCGTTGTTTATAATTCGGTATATGTTGATTTAGTTTATCTCAAGGATAATCGATAAACTACCTTTTCATGATTGGTTCTTGAGTTATTCGATTATAGAGATAGAGTTATTGTGAGAGTGATTTCATTAATATCGATGACCATACATATATTCAGAGTTTGATAGCAATTATTATTTGATCTCAGTTATTGGTGACCTAGAGGATTAGAGTAGATGGTAGCAACGAGAAAACTGATACTTGTTTATTGGATTGATGGTTATTATACCAGATTACGTTGATATTGATGATGTTGATGTTCAAGATGATTATTGAGATTTTGAGTTGACGGATCATGTTACTGTTATATCCTAAAGCCTATGGATGAGATTGTGCATTGACTAGGCGATGCAGGATATGTTACTGTATTTATTCATGTTATTAAAATTTACTGAGAAAGTATTGTTAGACCATAGCACACAATATACCTCTATTCATCATATACACGGTTATGTTACTGTTCACTATTCTTATTACTGTTCACAGTGTATACGATTATTGTTACTGTACTGTTATTGTTACTGTCACCACATCATCCAAGCATTCTAGTAACATGATACTGATTGTTTTTATTAAATTAATTATTAATGTAAATGGACAACTTACGATGGGATTGGGAAAATTTATGGAGGAGACAGCGTCGGTATTTTGGGTGGACCTAGGATACAGGTGCGGAGCTGACTGAGGGTCCATTACAGGCTTCCTGGGCGATGATTGACATCCCATCTGTACAGTTATTGTTTTACTATTTTCATAGTGACATTACTATTACTGTTATTGAGTACGTAACGATACGACCTAGTTCAGCGCTAGGAAACTGAGATCGTAGTCTATGATATTTACAGAACCCATCTAAAGCATAGACAATATCTCTAACAAATCAGTTTCAATAATTTAGAACCTTGATTGACACATATAGCAAGCGTAGTATGGGATGCGTGTGTTACAAGTGAAAATTGGTGTTTGCTGACATAATAATATTGATAAACTGTTATTATTTACTGTAATTGTCTGTATTCACCTGACTGAACTCATATAAGTTATGATTGGCATATGACTGTACACATGACCAGATTTTATACAGATTAGTGACATATGCTAGGTTGCACCCTTGAGTATCAGTTTCCTATTTTATCAATAGTATTCTTTTACCTGCAGACTATCATGTGATCAATTATCTTTCAGTTATAGTTCATTCTTGATTATTCTGTTATCATTTAATTACAGTGTTTCGTGTTGTGATGTACGTACATACTGTTTATATGCACGAATACCTTTCCTTTTTCTTACACACTAATTAGGTCGCTTCCTGATGACCTTTGATTTACACGTCCAGATATTGGACATTTTATTATATTGATCAGGTGTTCGTTGAGATCGTATGCTTTACGAGGAGCTGGAGTTTTCTCTCTACCTATTTTGGTATTCTTTCTTCATTTTATTCACGTTTTTATAGTTTTCTTGATTCCATATATCAGACTCATTGCTTGATTTTATTCCTTACTTCATCTATTATCTTTATGTTGGATATTTATATGTTATATTGCAGTGATATGATTTACTGTAGTAGATTTTTATAATTTGTTTAGGTTACTTTAGGCATAGCGTATATACGTGGGGTATTCTCCTCGTGTATATACATCGCCAACTCTCATCGCGACTCTGTTTTCGTGTATTTTGGGAAACGGAGCATGATAGGGTTTCTTGGTATCAGAGCCATTTATTTGACTTGTGATGTTGATTTCTGACATTCACTATTCGCAAAAAGACCTAGTTCTTATCAGTAACTTGAAACAAGTCATATATATATTGCAATATACATATACTATCCTACAATGATATTGACTCCATTTGGAATTGACTGTCCTCCCTTTGGGTTTCCATCCCTTAGATCTTTTGATATCCCTAATTTCAACTCTTCTTTTAGAGTAATCTGGATTTTATCTTGATTCTTATTCTTCTTTCTGATTCTATTTTCTTGATTTTCTCTCTTGAATTTGATCACTCCTTGTTGAAGCCAGTAACAGAAATCAGAGCACGCAGCGGAAGCGTAAGGGACCCATGATGCAGTGAGAAGAGGCGTGAAAGCTTTCTCTTCTCTTTAACCTGATTTTATTATTCCCTACTTTATCATAGTTTTGAGGATGAAATTTTATAAGGTGGGTAGAATGTAATATCCCTAGTCAGTAATACTGTATTTTTATTTTTTTCTGAATATTTATTTTACCATACTTATTATTATGGTTATTTAATTGTTACTACCATCATTTATTATGGTTATTATTAATATTACTAGTGTGAGTATTATTCTATTTATTTATTCTAGTATTAGTGTTAATATTAGGGGTAGTGGTAGTTATTAATTATCATTGCTATTATTATTATTATTACTACTATTATTGTTAATGATTGTTATTAATAGTGGTCTTGTTACTAGCATTATTATTTCATTGTAATTATGATTCTTATTATTACTGTTAATTATATTCTGGTTATTACTAATTATTGTTATTTTAAGTAGTGTTATTATTATTTGTATAATGTTGTTGCTATTATGATGTAATTACTACTATTATTGTTATTATTATTTTAACTAGTATTATTATTTTTTATTTTTTCAATTCCTTGATACTTACCTCTGTCCATTATCTACTCGAAACCCACAAACCCAATAGCCCTTTATTGATGGTTGCAGCTCCCAGCTTTCTTTTGAGAATGCCTGGTTGTATTTGTTGCACCTGCTCTGCCACCATCCCATCGAGTACCTAACAATTAGATTTAAATCCTAGCTAATCTAAACCTAATCCTGTCTTTCTATTCTTTTCTTCTCTTCCTTCATACATGATCTGCAAAAAGCAAGCACAAAAATAGGTAAAAGAATATGAGTTGATGTTACTACTTTTGCGATTCTTCCGTTGTAGCAAAGTGGCTCTACGGGTCGTATCCACAAGGAGGGAGAGCGATGAAAGCTTGATGCGACTTCGTTGTTCAAGAAAAGAGGAAGCTCTTTATTTCAAATAAAGAATTTAAAAAATTAAAACAAGTTGGTTTCAAAGATTGTTTTAGAATGATTTGGTGGTTCGTAAAAGTGATTTTTCTAGATGGAAAAAACGCATGGCTAGCTTTTTACTAAGTGCTCCCACTAATCTCTAACTTCTTGAAGATGTAGCCTCACGATGGATCATAGACAAGTATTACCTTTATGAATAGGAACTATTCACGTTGGAACCGAATGAAAGTCCTTCCTTTAACTTATCTTCACACGGTAAAACTTGGACATTCTCTTATCAAGATCCAATAGAAGGCGAGAATAAGGGAAGACACAAGTGCACTAATGGTATCAGCAAAGTAAAAGAAAAATCTCTAAATTAGAAAAACAAGCAAAGTTTAAACTTTATAGATCATCAAAAAATCCGTTAAGCATGAAATATAAGAGAGGTAATACTTGTAAGTAAGTTAGAATTAGAACCCTTGTCTTAAGATATCATAGCTCTCATTTGCACAAGGCTTGTTTGACATTATTAACTCATTTGGATTATTAATCAAGTTATTAGATATTAGTGGGTTAGTAGTTGTTAGCCATGCAATAAGAGAGTTAGTTAGACATGGCAGTAAAAGAAATAAAAAGAGAAGAGGTAAAGAGAAGGGGAGTTACACTAAAACAAGAAAGTAAAAGCAAATGAAAAAACAATAAGTAATTGGAAAGAAGGAAGAGAAGTAGTTACTTGTATTAGATTGCCACCTTCAAATATAACTTTTTCACACACTCTCTCTTTCACTCTAATGGCTAAAACTAAAACTAGAAGAAGAAGAAAAACAACAACTACAACCTAGAAACAAACTAACAACAATGCTTTAAACTCTGGATCTACCTCTCTTCAGACCCCAGGGGGGATTTATAGGCACCAGTGGAAAGGGGGCCAAGGGACAACCCCTGGCCCAAAGCCTGGGCGCACCCGCGACCGTGCCAGGGCGGGCGCGCCTAGCTTCGTGCAGCGTGCTGCCCCTTCTTTCTCCTGTCAGCTGGATCTTCTGGATTCGTAATTGGATGCCTTGGGCTGACAAAATCGTCTCCCTAAGGTCAATGGCTACTTGGTAGGCCTTTAATCACCCATCAAATGGTGATTTAGGGTCTTTTCTTCATTTGCACATCATGGACCTAGGATCAAGCAAGCAAAGCTTTATTAGCAGAATTTTAGATCATATAAATATGCGAATCTGATAAAAATTATGTAAAGTTAGAGATTAATCACACCCCCACATTATCTTTTTGCTCGTCCCGAGCAAAACAAAAAATGAGAAAATTATTACACTACTTTCGCAGGTGACGCGATTGCACTAAGCATATGCAGCCTTTAAACCTCTAGGTTCCCCTTAGAGGAGGAGTGTTGTCTCCTGAGAATTTTCAGCGGATTGCACCCACAAAATCCAGTAAGTGAAAAAAAAATATTTAGTTATTAGCAAATCTCTTTCAAGAAAAAGAACTATCAATTAACTAAGTAAAAATGACCAAATGATGTAATAATTAGGTTCAAACCTCATAAGTTCTCCAATATTTTAGCCTTTATAAAGAAGAAATTATGGTTTTTCTTTAAATTTAGAAAGGATCTTGTATTTCTAACTCATTCTGTTATTTGCTTTAGATAGATATGCATAATGTGTAAGTGTGATGTTCTTGAGATTTTCAACTCAACTTTAAATATCATTTAATTTTGTTAATATTATCTATTATTCTTAGTTTCATTAGGCTTTTTACTTTACTCATATAAACATATCAAACCGATAATTCCCAAACTAGATGATTTTAGGGCACCAGGAGGAAAAACACCCCTCAGGTCAAATATGCAAGTAGAGTAGGCCACGAAATTAAGATTTACTTATATATTATATTTTTTGTTGTTTTTTGGTGTGATTAATCATGCTTCTTGAGGCACAATTATCCAGCATTTTTTTCTATTTTTTCAGAGTTGTCTCTAAATCCCAAGTATGTGTGTGGTTTATGCATATCTTACTAAGTCTAAATAAAAGGTATGAGTTATTTTCCTTATCCCTCCTAACTCTTAGTCAAACCAATCTTTCTTGTTTATTTAGACAAAAATAAAGATTCATTAATAAGGTTACCTTAATTTCTACAACCTTTTAGTATTTTTATAAAGAGTATGAAATTTTTTCATTCTGAAGATTTTTTTTGGAAAGAAGAAAAAGAAAAAGTGTTAGCACCCCCCCACACCTAGCTAATGCATTGTCCTCAATGAATGATATGTTTTTAACGCAATAAATAGGGTGAAGAAATGATGTCACTGTCTTGTTGACTCGGGCCGGCCAAGTGCGAATAGGCTAAAGAAGTGTCAAAAAACATGAAGAAGGGGTAAGCATATAAACAACAAGATTTTTTTTCTTTTTTTCTTTTTTTATTATTTATTATATTATTTTTTTTAGTTGCGGTGTGGATGGCTGGGTTAGGTGTAGGATAGGACAAAAAGAGTCAACACATTATCGACCTGTGATGCAGGCTCAGTAGTCAAAAGGGCTTCATTCTTTGCCCATTTACTTTGAGTTCCGTGTTATTCGTAGGATCGACAATAATCATAGCACCGTGTGGGAAAACGGTGAGCACAATGAACCGTCCAGACAACGAGTCTTCAGCTTCCCGCGAAAAATATGAAGCCTAGAGCTATACAGTAGAACCTTATCTCCGGGGTAAAGTTTTTCCAGTTTATGATCTGATCATGAAAAAGTTTAGTCCTGCTTTTGGTGATTCGAGCATTCTTATATGCTTCATTCCGTATCTCCTCTAATTCTGAGATCTGCAGACTCATTAGCTCACCGGCCTTACTTAGATCAAAATTGAGTTGCTTAATGGCCCATAGGGTATAGTGTTCTAACTCTACTGGCAGATGACAGGCTTTTTCGAATTTGATTATGTAAGGAGACATCCCCAGAACTATCTTAAAAGTAGTGCGGTAAGCCAACAATGTATCATTGGGTTTGACCGACTAATCCTTTCGGTTCTGTCCGACAGTCTTTTCCAAAATGAGTTCGAGTTGTCGATTAGTGACTTCTACTTACCCATTTGTCTGGGGATGATACGAAGTGAATAACTTGTGATTGATGGACTATTTCCGCATCAGAGCTTCAAAAATTCTGTTACAAAATGCGATCTATTATCACTAATTATCGCTCTGGGGGTGCCAAATCAGGAGAAGATATTTTCTTTGAGAAATTTGACAATCACTTTGTTGTTATTGGTCTTTGTTGGCACAGCTTTTACCCATTTAGAGATGTAATTGATAGCAACCAAAATGAACTGGTTGCCGAACGAATTAGGGAATGGTCCCATGAAGTCTATACCCCAAACGTCAAAAATTTCGACTTCAAGAATAGGATTCAGGGGCATCATGTCTCTTTTTGAAAATTTCCCAATTTTCTGGCAATTTGTGCATGACTGGAAAAAATGGTATGAGTCTTTGAACAAAGTGGGCCGGTAAAACCTACTTTGTAGAGGCTTCTCTACAGTCTTGCAGGGACCGAAGTGTCCTCCGCATGCAAGCTCATGGCAAAAGCTTAGCACACTCCTCTGTTCTTCCTCTGGTATGCATCGTCGAATAATCTGGTCGGGACAATACTTAAAAAGATACGGCTCTTCTCAGAAGAAGTACCATACTTGGGCAAAGAAACGACACTGGTCTTGCTTTGTCTAGTCAGTAGGTAATTGTCTAGTGGCCAGGTAATTGACTATATCTGCATACCAGGGTTCCAAGAAAATGGCCAGGATGTGCTCGTCTGGGAAATCCTCATTGATCGGAGCTTGTATGATGGGTGCGTTCGGAATTCGTGATAGATGATCAGCGACCACATTTCTATACCTCGTTTATCCTGAATTTTCAGGTCAAATTCTTGAAGTAAAAGGATCCACCGAATCAGTCGGGCTTTTGCTTCCTTCTTGGTTATGAGCTATCTTAGTGCCGAGTGATCCGTGAAAATCACCGTCTTCGAACCTAACAAGTATGGCCGAAATTTTTCTAAAGCAAAGACAACAGCCAAGAATTCTTTCTCAGTCATTGTATAATTCTGTTGGGCGTTATTCAAGGTCCAACTCGAGTAATAAATCAAGTGTTGCCTATCGTCAATGCACTATCTTAGAACAATGCCAATAGCAAAATCAGAGGCATCACACATGTTTCAAATGGTTGTACCCAATTAGGAGCAGAAATAATAGACGCAGAAATAAGTTCTTACTTAAGCTTCCCCCACGACTTGAAACATTCATCGTTAAAATCAAAGGGCACGTCCTTAGCGAGGAGGTTGGTTAATGGTCTAGCGATTTTGCTAAAATTCTTAATGAACCGTCAGTAGAACCCAGCATGCCCTAGAAAAGGATCTAATTTCCTTGATGCTTTTGGGTGGTGGAAGCTTCGCAATTACTTCTACTTTAGCCTTGTCCACTTCAATTCCTCTCCTAGAAATCTCATGGCCTAAGACAATCCCCTGTCTCACCATGAAGTGACATTTCTCCCATTTAAAGTTAGATTCTTCTCCTTGCATCTTTGCAGAACTAACTCTAAGTGACAAAGACAAATGAATCTCCGTGGATGGAGAAGTCATCCATAAAAAATCTCAAGGAAACGTTCTACCATGTTAGAGAAAAGACTAAGCATGCGTCGTTGGAATGTTGCGGGAGCATTGCACAATCAAAAGGGTGTGCGTCGATAACCGAAGGTTCCGAACGGACAGGTGAACATGGTCTCTTCCTGGTCTTCTGCAGCAACGGGGATTTGATTGTATCCTGAGTACCCATCTAGAAGTAATAGTACTCATGTCCAGCCAAGCGTTCAAGCATCTGGTCGATGAGGGTAGCAGAAAATGGTCTTCACGGGTACCTGCATTCAACTTTTTGTAGTCGATACAAACACGAACCTTAGTCAGCAGACTTGTTTGTACCAACTCTTTTGCTCATTTTCAACCACCGTATAGCTAGCTTTCTTTGAGACCGCATGAACTGGGCTTACTCATTAGTTATCAGAAATGGGATAAATGATCCCGTTGTCTAATAGTTTCATAATTTCTGCTTTTACTACTTCTTACATGAGTGGGTTAAGCCTACGCTGGGGGTCCCTCCTGGGAGTTGCTTCATCAGTTAAATGGATTCTATGTTGAACTATGGCTAGACTTATCCCTTTGATATCCTGCATTGTCCATCCAATGGCTTCCGTTTGTCTTTTCAGAATCGACATTAAGCTGTCCCTTGTTGCTCAGTCAGGTGGGATGCTATGATTACTGGCAAGGTTTCTCTTCAGCCCAGGTAGGCGTACTTGAGGTGTTCAGGTAAGGCTTTTAGCTCTAGAGAAGGTGTTGCTTTATTGGGACAATCTCCGGACTTGCAATCCTATGATGAGGTACGCTTGGGCTTGATGCCCAATCCACTGCCGAATCTACGATCTGATCTAGATTAAAATCCTCAGACTCCAGATCATACTCTGCCTCTGTTTCTATCTCCAGACTTTCCTCATGCTCACTGATCAGATTTTCAATAGATTTGACCTTAAATGTTTGATCATTGATATCCCTAGGTTGTCTTCCAAGATTGAAGACATTGACTTCCTTCGTCATGTCTCCAAAGGTCAATCGCATGGACCCATTCCTACAGTTAATTATGGCATTGGCTGTAGCAAGGAATGGACGTCCTAAGATGATCGGAGTTTGAGACTGAAGATTTGACACAGGTTGGTCTCAAGCATAATGAATTCAACGGGGTAGATGAAATCCCCGACCCGGATAAGGACATCTGTGATTTTCTCCTTCGGGATTTTCACAGATCGGTCAGCTAACTGAATGGTGACTCGAGTTTGACTCAGCTCACGCAACCCAAGTTGCTGGATACTAGAGAGGTAACAAGTTGATACTTGCTCCGAGGTCAAGTAGTGCTCTGCTAATTTCTGTCTTGCTTATATTGGTTGCCAAGAACATTTTCCTGGGCACATTTATTTCTCTTCTTCGTACACATATCCTTAAGAAATTGGCATAAGCTGGGACTTATTGGATAGCGTCAAGAAAAGGCACATTCAGTTTGACCTGGTTAAACATCTCACGCATCTTTTCCATATGCATATTCTTGTTGTTGTTCCTAAGCCTATTGGAAAAGGGTGCTACAGGCTTATGAACTTGTTCAGCAGCTTTATCCTCATCAGATATTTGAGGAGCAGTTGGGAGAAACTAGCAGAGGTAGAGACTGGAGTAGGATCAGTCTGGACTGGACTTTTTTGTTGGTAGACCTGGTTGTCCACCTTCTTTCCAGATCGAAGTGTGTGAACAATATTGCACTGGTTGATCGATGGATCCTGAATTTCATACACTTGATTGGAGTTTTTAGGATAAACTAATGGCTGACTAGATAAAGTACCCTTTGCTCTTTCACTTAGAGAGCTAGCTAACTGACTCATTTGTATTTCCAAGCGATATAGCCTGTGAACAGTTGTTCAGCATTTATCCCTAGTTTTGTATGAAAGCGGCTTGGGACTTCATAAAAGCTTCCATACTCTCCTCCAATTTGCTGAATTTCTTTTCCATTGGTGAACTTTAAGAGGAGGAAGATGGATCTTGACTGGGAAAATTTAATAGAGGACTGGGATGGTGAAAATTGTTGGAGAAATTAGGCCTGGGAAGATTGTTCTGGGCCCAAGAGAAATTTGGATGATTCCTCCAACCTGGATTGTGTGTTTGCGAGTAGGGATTATGCGGCGGCTGTGAGTAGGTCGCGTTCAAGTGTTCCGGTGGTACTTGCTGGGTATGAAACAGGGCACTCTTCAAAGACATGGTTTGGTGCCTGATAGTATGAACAACCCGGATTGTGAATTAGTGGTGGGGTTGATTGATTGACATTGGCTGGCTCTTTTGTTCCTAAAACCTCTATTATCCTCATTAGGGTTGCAATCTTAGCTTCTATAGCTATGGATGATTCTAGAGATAGGAGCCCTCCTCTTGAAGTTATAGATTGTGAATTCCTTGATTTTTTCGAGGCTGGCTCCCATTGCAGGGCTTTCTCAATTAAATCCTCAAATAAATCCCAACCCTGATTCTCATCCTTTTGTAAGAACGCTCCCTGACACATGGTTTCTAAAAGAGTTTTCGTTTGATAATCTAAGCCATCGTAGAGAATCTGGCATTGACGCTATTTCTCCACACCATGATGAGGGCACTGAGCTAGGAGATCTTTGAATCGCTCAAAGTATCTCCATAATGGCTCGCTTGGTTCTTGCCTGAACTGCATGATATTTTTCTAATGAGGGCAGTTATGAATTGGTAGAATTTCTTCAAGAAGGCCTTGACAAAATCATCCCACGTTGTAACTGAATCTACCATAAACTGTACAAACATTTTTTAGTTAGGTCCTTTAGGGAAAAGGGGATGAAATGTAACCTAACAGCATCGTCTCCTAGCTGGGGAATACGCATCATAAGGCATACTTCTTCAAATTTTCTAACAAAGAAGTATA
>JAVJIF010019126.1:0-75395 GCA_038442645.1 Agave tequilana | reverse complement strand
GAAAGCTGAAATCAAGAATTTGGGAAATAGCAAGAGCTCTAATTATACAAGAAAAACTGAACTGAACCCAAATACTAAAAATACAGCAGATTATGAAAACTGAAAGCAAATGCAGGATGGAAGCAAGCTTACCCTTCTCCGATCAAATGCACCTGAGTGATCATCTTCCCCATTGCCAGTCCTATCTGTTCTTCATAGTAGCTATCTCCCATCACCAGCAACCTGGCAACCAAAAATAGTTCAAAAGACCAAACAAAATCTAAACTTTCTCAAGCAAAAAGAGGAAACTTTATCATTTTCTTTTAATGCATGTGTTTTTCTTATAATTCACGGCTTCTTTGCAAAGCTATCTTAATTGTAGCCTCCGTGAAATCAACAACCCATATTCCAAAACTGGCAAAAAAACAATTTAGTTTCTCTGACCCAATTTCTTGTTCATATTTCATAAGCTATAGCTATTCCAAATGAGGGGACAAAGAAAAAAGAAAAGAAAGAAAGCAGTAATTCAAAAAAAATGCTGCCTGGGACTCAACATTGCGCCCAAAAAGGGAAACCCATCTCCCAAAAATGCGTCATCTTCAAAAATTAATCAAAGAAAAACCAACAAACAGCCAAGGAAAAAAAAAAAAAAAAGAAGAAGAAGAAGCAAGCTTTTCCTTTTGGGAAGGCAAAAAGTAAGCTTCTCTAGTCGCCCAAGTAATGATACCCATCTCAAAACAACTTCAATACTAAAAGCAACTCAAAATAGTAATCATAATAATAAAAACTAGGAAGAAGAAAACAAATCAGAGACTCTACAGAGTACCCACTAAACAAAAAAAGATTCAAAGATAAGAAAAAAAATGAAAGATTAAAAAAAAAAAAAAAAAGTTACCGAGGATCGCGTCGATCAAATCGCCAGCAGACTCCATAGGACCACCTGTGGCCGCGGCAGAGGCCGCAGAGAGCCTCTCTGATCTCCGGCGCCATGGAAGCACGAATCTCAAAGCCGCAAGCAGCAAGAGAGAACCTTAAAGAGCTCAACTAGCTAAGGTCCATGATGTTGATACACTGAGACTGAGCGAGAAAAGATGGCGGTTTTCTGTTAAAATTTCTTTCTTTGTGCTGCTCCTCTCTCTTGCTCTGATGAGACTTTTAATTTGGCGGTTTTGGGAGGAAATCTGAGAGAGGCCCAGGGGAGCGGGGAAAGAGGAGGACTGGGACAAAGATCCTCTGCCTTTGACCGGTTGCTGACCGGCTACTACCAGTAGTCGAGTTGGAAAAAGGATTAAATTACTCTTTTATAATCATTTTCATTTGTGAAGGGGTAATGAAACAGAGAGGGATGGGTAATCTTCTGGTGTTAATGTTGATATTTGGTTACAAATACTGATTTTAATTTGGAGGATTTGAGCTCAGATGCAATAAGGACGGGATACAGTTCATAAATGCTGGATATGTTCGAAAAATATGGCTTTCCTTGAAAAAATATTCACTGGGGAAGAAGAAATTTTGTAATTCAATACCTCTTTTATACAACCTTTTTGTTTTCATTTGGAAAGTAAATAATAAAACAATGTGTATCTAATGAGTGTAACAACAAATCCTAAAGGGTGTAACAAAAAGTATGGGTTTGCAAATGAATCTGACTGGTAAGCCCTTGTTGTAGAAAAACATTGTGTGGATTCTCTTCTCTGTGGGAGTGTGCACCATGTACAAACCATATCAAAATGGTTATCTCAGATTCATCCTGTACATATGGCTAGAGGCCTTATATGAGTTTTGAACCCTACATATGTCAATCGTTTTATATCGAAAGTGCTATAGATTTCTGATTGATTCTTGAGCCTGCTCATGTAATCAACATGGGATGGTATTTACACATTATTAAAATATTATCAATCCTTACCACATCTTTTGTTTGTAGTGACAGGGACTTCAATCTGGTGGATTGATGTACTATTTTTACATTCTAACACACACAAATGATCTTTAAATCGTGCATAATCATGCTACAACAATGACAATGCAAAAGTTATCGTGTTTGATGTATATGTTCCGAATTTTACCTTATTTGAGGAATTGAATTATATTATTATTGCGATACCCAATAGTATATAGAGATACATGTACTTATATGCAAACAACCAAATATAGAAAATCCTAAAAATTACAATCCTACCTAAATCTTATAGTAATTCTCATCGTCCCCCCGTAAACTCACGGTGCATGAAATATCAAGAGTTTGGGTGAAGAGTAGGACTTGAAGATGACGATGACATAATACTTACTGCAAAAGATATCTTCACTGGAGGAGAAACCATGAACAAAAACAACTGTAACATAAGAATCTTGGAAGCCACTTTCACACGTAGTAATGCATGCGAGCCTACTGTAAGCCACCATCACATTATGTTAGACGAGACTTGTGCCCCTTTCGTTGTGTAAGGTGGAAGGATTTAAGTCACTTTTGGATAGGCTACACGGGCGAGCTTGAGCCACTTTTGCGTACGCTTGGAGGGTGAGCTTTAAGCCACTTTGCGTTATGATGTAGGAAGTCAAGGCAGCAGCAACAATATGACTTGCATTAGTTGACTAGGCATCAAGAATAATCGATTAACCTTCGAAGAGTCGACTAATCTAATCTCAGCAGTCAACTATTTGATTCAACAGAGAGTTGATAATTTTTGGGCTTGTTCATTAGTCGAATAATAAAAGCCATTAGTCAACTAACTTCATCACCGACCTCTGTATCAAAAAATTCAATTCTGTTTAGGATCAGTTTGTTTTCGGGTCCAATTTAGATTCCATTTTGTTTCATTTTTTAATTTATTTTAGTTTCTTAGTTAGGTTAGACTTCTACTTTTATAGCCTATTTAAGATCATTGTATCTTTGTAACTGTAATCATCGAACTTTTGATTATTAATAAAATTTCAGTTTTCCTTTTTAAATTACTCGTTGATTCGAGTTGTTCTTTTTGCACATGAATTCGTGTTGTTTTACTTGTGGATTCGAATTTTATCCTGCCTAAAGGTATCCTTTAGGGTTCATTGGTATTAGAACGAGATCTAGCCGGCATCAACAAATCATTTAAGGCAGATTCCTTTCACCCGATTATCAACAAATCATTTACAATCAATTGGAACAATGTCAACAAGGTTAAGGACTTTTGCAACCTACATAGAAGAGTTATATCTGTAAGTCACCTAGAGGGGGGTGAATAGGTGACCAGCTAATCTAATGATGAAATAATACGGAACTAAAAATATTTAAGTAAACTAAAACTATTATGCAAAGCGCACAAAGTATAACACAATAGTGTAGCCGAATTTTCGGTGAAGGGCTCTAAACTATCTCCTCAAGATTCCTCTAGATAAGAGTTGAGGTGCCGCTATGCCTCTCTTGATTGAATACAAGTGTGAGCAAACAATCCGCAAGCATATATCAATATAAGCACAAGATATATCAAGCATATAAAGGTATAAGCAATGTAAGCATGTAAGATATAAACATAAGTGAGAGATTTAGAGAGCAATCGCAAACACAAAAGATTTTTCGAGGTTCGAGCACCCTTACTCTACGTCCCTGTCTCCAACACTATGAAGGATTTCCATTAGAATCGATCTCACGGATCACTTGGTGCCGTAACACCTACAACGAGTTCACCTAGAACACCTTGGACTCACTAGTCCCTCTCTTGTTCCCGCAAGAGCTACACACGTAAGCACACTAGCTTGTCGAGACCGCACCTCTACACCGAGCCCACAAGAACTCAAAACAACACGAACCCGCAAGTTCGCCTCCTCAAATTCAAGGTAGAACACTTTTGTGATCTCAACACTTTGATCACCTAAAAATACTCTCATAACAACTCTCCTATAGGATGGATATAGCAATGGAAAGCTCAAGTATGTGTGAGAAAAACTAGGGTTTTGTAAATCACCTAGAGGGGGGTGACTAGGTGATAATGCTAATCTAGAAACTAAATGCGCTAAATGCGGAAGATTAAAAAACTAATTAGCAAACACTTAGTACAACACACAAGTGTAGCCGAATTCCCCATGAAGGGCTCTGGACTAACTCCTCTTGATTCCCCTAAAATATGGGTTGAGTTGCTATATGAAGCTCTTGTGGTTAAGTACAAGTGAGGCACACACACAAGCAATCCAAGCATATAATAAATAAGCAATGTGAATCAATGCAAGGACAACACAAGCAAATATGAATGATGCTATGCACAATATAAAGGGAGAGAGTTTAGAGACACGTGGATCAAACGCAAACACAATGATATGTTCCAAGGTTCGAGCCCCTAGCTCTACGTCCCCGCCTTCACCGAGAAGGATTTCTAATCCACTATTCTCCCACCGAGGGAACCTCCACCGAGGAGGATTTGTTACAACAATAGGAGCACCGAACTCCTCTCTCAAAACAAACACCACCTCATACAAGAGGGGTAGGCCCTTAGCCAACAACAACCGATCCACCTCACACTTGAGGGATACAACCAACAACCAACTCCACCTCACCAAGAGGGAGTAAACACCAATCTCCACCTCTACCAAAGAGGGAGCAAACCAATCACCCGATCAACCTCTACCAAAGAGAGATACAAAAAAAGTAAGGGTGTACAACTTGGAGGCTCAACAACCTCAAACAACTCTCTTTTTTCCACTAAACAATGATCCTAATAGAATATGATAGTATGATAAGCTCAAGTGTGAAAAACTAGGTATTTGAAAAATAAAAACTCAAAGAAATAATCTTGAGAAAACTCTTGAAGATAATGAAAATGAAGAACAAACACAAATCTCCCAAAATACTCTTTTCTTTGATTTTTCCAAAAACCTAAAACAAATAAGATTGGAAGTTTAAAGCCCAAAAACACTTTTGAAAACTTGTTTAAAACACTTATATATCAGAGAAATTTTGGCTCTTAAAATCTTGTCTAAAACCATGAAGAGATGGGGTATTATAGCCCCAAAATAAAACTAGCCGTTAGGCTGATCTGGCAGCCTGACAGGGTACCGGTCGGCCGGCCGGCCGACCGCCAACGGTCAGAAATGTGACCGTTGGGGCAACCTGGTCGACCGCACGGCCGACCGCCCAGATACAGAGAGCAGACTCTCTGATCCGGTCGGCCGCCCGGCCGACCGTCCCTGTGACTGCCAAACGTACACAAGCCTGTGCACGTCGGTCGACCGCAAGGGTCGACCGGCCTTTGGTGCGGTCGACCCATGCGGTCGGCCGACCTGGCCTGTCAGACACAAATCTGCGACAGAACACATGTTAAAAATATTTCTAAAAATTCTTTTAAGTTTTATAAAAATACCCAAATAGTTTTATCATTTTGCATTGATATATAAACATGTGATAAAAAGTTTAGCTCAAATATCAAGCATATGAAACTATTTTTGTGTTTAAACATTTTTACCAAAAACCAAAACTTGTATTTTTATCAAACTTTGATTTTTTAATAGAAAATCTGATTTTTCCTAAAACTCATGAATAGACATATCAAAATAAGTTTGTTTAAGATATGAAGCATGTATGTATATTGAACACATGTAATATACATAAAAAAAAAACAAAGTAAACTTATTTTGATCACTATTCATGAAAACTAAAATCCAAAAACATGAAACTAGTGTGTGTTGTGCACTTGAGCATATCAACTATACTAAGCTTTACAAATGGATCTAAACACACTAAACTAAAATAGGATACCTAAGTCTTCTTGACGATCTTCCATCTTTAAGTTGACTCGATCCCAAATCGTGATCCACCGAGTGCAAATGAGTGATCTTGAAGCTCGGGCACGGGAATCACCAAGTGAAGGCTTCCAAACTCCTCTTTTTGAAGCAATCACCAACTAATATCTTGCTTAATGATCTGAAACTAAAATCACAAGATTATTATAAACATAACTACATGAGTTAATCATCATCAAAACTAGAGAGGAAGGCCTCCGGGCCAACAATCTCCCCCTTTTGATGATGACAAAACTCATGGAGTTATATATGCATGGATTAAAGTTAAGCTTCAAAGAAGCTCCCCCTTAACTCATGCATAAACAAATAAACAATAAATTATATGCAATGAAGGTTCTTAAACATAAATGCATAGAAATGCATAAACAATAAAAGGTTCTAGATACCAATGAAATGTTCAAAACAAAAACATGCTCTAGATACCAATTAAAATTAAACTAAATTAACTTAATATAGCAAAACATAAACATGAAGTTTTATATATGCATATTAAACTCTCAAATAATTCTCCCCTTTTTGTCAATCATCAATAAAGGGGTAAAAACCAAAACACAACAAAATCTTCTCCGTTTTTTTAATACAAAGAAACAATCAATAAGGGGTAAAAGCAAAACCAAATCAACAAATTTTTCTCCCCCTTTTTGTTCGAAACAAAGAATCAATAAAAGGGTTAATAAAAATAATGTTCTCCCCTTTTGTCTAAAACAAAAACAAAACCAAATAGGGGTGACAATCAATTAAGCTATCAATTGAAAATATGTCAAAGTAGCATCTTGATACCAATTGAAAATGAACATAGATCAATAAATGGTATATGCTATATATATTCATGAAGAGGAAGATGTGAATCTTCCCTACATAGATACATTACATGAAAGAGGGATGACAAGTCCTAATTCACATAACATACATTATGCAATGCATAAGAGGAGATGTGAAGCTCCCCCTACACACGTGTACCACATAAAGAAGAGATTGTCAAGTTCTTCAATACAAGATACACTCATCATGAATCTATATGTAGAAGAGATGTTAAGCTCTCCTTGCATATAGGCAATACAAATCAAAACTTTTGACTATTTTCTTTAAACAAAATTTTGAGATACCAAATTTTAAAACATTCAGATAAACATCTTGATATCAAAAGAGAGTATAATTTTAAGTATATGATATCAATTAAAATTTTTTTTATTATTTTCTATCATAAAGTAAGGGAGTGGAAATACAAATACCAATTGTAAATATGAAAATTGAATTTTCTCCCCCTTATGAAATACCAACAAAACACATGCATAAGCTTGAAATAAGATACCAATTGAAAATTGAATCATTGAAATAAAGTTGAAACTCAAGCTTATCATAAACACAAACATATATATGTATGAAAAATATATGCCAATTGAAATTGATATTCTTGAATTGAAAGCATACATACATACAACATATATGAGTATACAAGAAAGGTCAAAATTGATACCAATTGAAAGAATTCAATGATACCAATTGAAACAACAATAATATCAAGTGTATATCTCATATAACTACCACCCAATCATGGTTCAAGTTTTAAATGATTTTCATTTTAAAGCATACATGAACATGATCTCCCATCCAACCTCCATGAATGGTAAGGGTTTAAAAAAAATAGATTTGAAAATAATGTATGTTTGAAAAACTCTACCATAACGAAGAATCCGAACTAGTTAAATGAAAAAACTTGTAAACTAGTACGAAATCCTTCAAGTAAGGAATAAAACAAAATTATTTTTCATGAAACATGAAATTCACAAAATAGTCAACACTCATAATCAATAAAGCATAAATATGACTCATGAAAACAAACACATGAGTAAACAATAAATGTGAGTGTACGAAATAAGATGTGAAGATCATAATCATGAAAGATGGACAATTAAGCTCAATTAATTCCTTGAAACAAGAAAACATGAAAATCATCAAAACTATTTAATCTTCAAGGTATATGTATGTCCTATATAAACTAAAGTATACATACATATCCAAACATAACGAGTCCACAAAGATATATGCATGCAGGCACGTGGCTCAAAAGGATGTATATGTATAAACAATAATTTGGATAAAATGGACATATACATGAAGTTAAATATAAACACATGGATACATGAAAAACTAAATTTTCATTAAAACAAATTTCATTTCAAGGTATATGTATGATTTGTCAACACAAGAAGTATACATACATATCCCTAAACACAATTGAGTCCATATGTATAGATTTGCATAAAAGGCAAATGACTCAAGGGGTACACATGTATATCTTAAAGTTTGACAAAATAGACATATACATGAAATGAAAAACACATGATCTTAAAACAAAACCAAAATGGGAATACAAGTTTAAAATGCATGGATCATCAAAACTAGACTATACTAGCACATCTAATTGGTTCAAATAAGCATTCAAGCACAAACATATATAGATTTAGCCCACTATATGTACAAGTATATATACTAGTTCTAATGAAAACTAACATCTAAACATGTAATCAAATCATGAAGCATAAAAACACGATATAAATCATTAAGAGTAGGTATATACTTGTATCATAAACATGAAGCATCAAAGCAAGATCATAAACATCATGATAAACAAAAAACATGATTATTATGTAAATCCATATGTTATTAAACCTATGATAAACATGATAGCTAAACAAAGGTGAGAACACAAAATAATGGTCCATATTAAACATGGGTGTCTCAAAATGCTAAACATGTATGTCAAGTATTTAATAAACATGGCATTGTCATAATAATCTACAAATAATAAAACATGCTATATATGATAATCATGAAAAGCATGTAAATAAAAATTAGGAGTTAGGAATCGTTACCAAAACCTAGAAGGCAACTTCCCTTATCTCCAAAACATGGTGGTTTTCTCCACCAAACATCCCTTGAAAGTGATGCATCCAAATAGTTTCCTTTAAGCACGGAACACATCCACTCCAAGGTACCTATACTCTCACGTCATGCGAGAGCCCACTCCTACATCATAAACAAGAGGGGTGGTCTTTGATACCCAAACTTTTGGGTCCATGGGGGTTAGTATCATTCCTAACCCAAACAAATTTAGTTGCTAAATTCTCAACATGTACACGATCATAACAAAATTTAGCAAGGTGGCCCTTACGTTCACAATGTGTACAAGTGTACACATGAGCATACATTGTGTGATGGTGTCCGTGAGGAGCATGGGCATGCTGTGGAGGGTGTGCATGAATAATAGATGGAACTTGTTTCTTTCGAAACAAAGTTTCCAAACGTGTATGGTTCTTGGCACATTGGCTCAAAGTGGAGCCCAAACAATCCACTCTCTTCTTCAACAAACAAAAATCATCATTAATCTTAGAAGAAGAGGTGCATGCAATAGGTAGACTAGATGAAGAGGCTACACTAGCATGGCAAACATGTGCATCTAAATCATTTTTCAAAACAATATTTTTCTTTAAACAAGCTTCTAAATCATTTGAAATAGAAATTATTTTATTTTTCAAAGCAACATTCTCCTTTAAAACAAAATCAATTTTCGAGGACAAGTTTTCATTTTTCTTTAAAATAACATGGCAATCATTTTTAGATTTTAAAATTTTCTTTTAATACAAGTTCAAGTTGAGATTTTAATGAATCCCTCTCATTAGCAATCTCCTCTTTCTCTTGCAAAACGATATCAAGTTTAGCAATCATTTTATTTTCATTATTAATGCCTAGACTTTTTTTTTCAAAACATTATTTTTTCAATTAGTTTTTCACAAACAATAGATAGTTCTTCATTTAAAGTATGGGCATCAACATAATCATTTGAAGAACTAGCATCATCAACATCATCTAAGTGGGTTTCTGAGTGTACCTCAAGGGAGTCATTCCCTTGGACCGTATAGCATTGTTGTGGCTCGGATTCTCCACTAGATTCCTCTTCTTGTTGGATTGGCATTTGAAGCTCGGAGGTGTGGTTGTTGTCAACTTGTTCCACACTGCAAAAGCGAAATCAAGGTTAGAAACATGCATAAGATATTCTTTTGAAAGCGTGCTTCTAATGGCCTCTAGGGCTTGTGCATTGGCCCCTATATGATTGCTATTACCAAGATAGCATTTCTTGGTAGCGGCAAGAAAAACATGCAAGCCTAGGGTCTTCAGGTACATGGACATTCTATACTTCCAAACAACAATGTTGGAAGGGTCAAAACTAGGTGGGGTCATGAAGTCCATGGTAAACTATATGAGTGTGCAAGCAAGCAAATGCAAACAATAGATTAGCAAACAAATGGATCTCACTCCTAGGATGTTAAGCCTAATATCAGGAGCGTAGGCTCTGATACCAATTGTAAATCACCTAGAGGGAGGTGAATAGTTGATAATGCTAATCTAGAAACTAAATGCGCTAAATGCGGAAGATTAAAAACTAATTAGCAACACACTTAGTACAACACACAAGTGTAGCCGAATTTCCCGTGAAGGGCTATGGACTAACTCCTCTTGATTCTCCTAAATATGCGTTGAGGTGCTATATGAAGCTCTTGTGGTTAAGTACAAGTGAGGCACACACACAAGCAATCCAAGCATATAATGAATAAGCAATGTGAATCAATGCAAGGACAACACAAGCAAATATGAATGATGCTATGCACAATATAAAGAGAGAGAGTTTAGAGATACGTGGATCAAACGCAAACACAATGATATGTTCCGAGGTTCGAGCCCCTAGCTCTACGTCCCCGCCTTCACCGAGAAGGATTTCTAATCCACTATTCTCCCACCGAGGGAACCTCCACCGAGGAGGATTTGTTACAACAATAGGAGCACCGAACTCCTCTCTCAAAACAAACACCACCTCATACAAGAGGGTAGGCCCTTAGCCAAACAACAACCGATCCACCTCACACTTGAGGGATACAAATCAACAACCAACTCCACCTCACCAAGAGGGAGTAAACACCAATCTCCACCTCTACCAAAGAGGGAGCAAACCAATCACCTGATCAACCTCTACCAAAGAGAGATACAACAAAAGTAAGGGTGTACAACTTGGAGGCTTAACAACCTCAAACAATCTCTCTTTTTCCACTAAACAATGATCCTAATAGAATAGGATAGTATGATAAGCTCAAGTGTGGAAAACTAGGTATTTGAAAAACAAAAACTCAAAGAAATAATCTTGGGAAAACTCTTGAAGATAATGGAAATGAAGAACAAACACAAATCTCCCAAAATATTCTTTTCTTTGATTTTTCCATAAACCTAAAACAAATAAGATTGGAAGTTTAAAGCCCAAAAACACTTTTGAAAACTTGTTTAAAACACTTGTATATCAGAGAAATTTTGGCTCTTAAAATCTTGTCTAAAACCATGAAGAGATGGGGTATTTATAGCCCCAAAACAAAACTAGCCGTTAGGCTGATCTGGCAGCCGGACAGGCTACCGGTCGGCCGGCCGGCCGGCCGCCAACGGTCAGAAATGTGACCGTTGGGGCAACCCGTCGACCGCACCGGCCGACCGCCCAGATACAGAGAGCAGACTCTCTGATCCGGTCGGCCGCCCGGCCGACCGTCCCTGTGACTGCCAAACGTGCACAAGCCTGTGCACGTCGGTCGACCGCAAGGGTCGACCGGCCTTTGGTGCGGTCGACCCATGCGGTCGGCCGACCTGGCCTGTCAGACACAAATCTGGGACAGAAACACATGTTAAAAATATTTCTAAAAATTCTTTTAAGTCTTATAAAAATACCCAAAAATAGTTTTATCATTTTGCATTGATATATAAACATGTGATAAAAAGTTTAGCTCAAATTTTAAGCATATGAAACTATTTTTGTGTTTAAACATTTTTACCAAAAACCAAAACTTGTATTTTTATCAAACTTTATTTTTCAATAGGAAATCTGATTTTTCCTAAAACTCATGAATAGACATATCAAAATAAGTTTGTTTAAGATATGAAGCATGTATGTATATTGAACACATCTAATATACATAAAAAAACAAAGTAAACTTGTTTTGATCACTATTCATGAAAACCAAAATCCAAAAACATGAAACTAGTGTGTGTTGTGCACTTGAGCATATCAACTATACTAAGCTTTACAAATGGATCTAAATACACTAAACTAAACTAGGATACATAAGTCTTCTTGACGATCTTCCATCTTCAAGTTGACTCGATCCCAAACCGTGATCCACCGAGTGCAAATGAGTGATCTTGAAGCTCAGGCACGGGAATCACCAAGTGAAGGCTTCCAAACTCTTCTTTTTGAAGCAATCACCAACTAATATCTTGCTTAATGATCTGAAACTAAAATCACAAGATTATTAGTAAACATAACTACATGAGTTAATCATCATCAAAACTAGAGAGGAAGGCCTCCGGGCCAACAGATTTGGTGGTGAAAAACTCAAGAAATCTCTTTTTACAAAATACTCTTGAAAACTCTCCTTTCGATATGGAAGTATTTGCTCTAAAACAAGTGGAGATAAACACTTAAAGAGATAGGAAAAACTATCTTGAAAACTCTCCAAAAATCTTGCGAAAAACAGTCCAAAACAGCCCCATATATAGGCCTCCAAAAACTAGCCATTGGGGACAAACACAGCAGGAAATCCTGTTGTCGGTCGACCGCCCGGTTGACCGGCCAATGGTCAGATTTCTGACCGTGTGCTACTGGTCGACCGGCCGATCGACCATGGCCTGGATACAGAGAGCAGAAGCTCTCTGCCGGTCGACCGCCCGGTTGATCGGGGCCAGATCCGATAGTAGAGCTCTCTGGAATAAGGTCATGTACGTTTGTGCACATCGGTCGACCGCCGGTCGACTGACTTCTGGCTCGGTCGACCGGTAGGTCGACCAGCAGAAGGCCAGAACATAGGTTTTCCAGGGATTAAAATATGGTCTTTTTACCTTCAATAAAATCTCATAAATTCTCATAAATTCTACAAAAATAAGTTCATTGATATACTTTGATAGACAAACATGTTTGATTAAAAATAAAAACACATTACATACATTTTAAACTATTTTTGTAATACAGAAATTTTGGCTTTAAATAAAAATCTATATTTTCTAAAATCGATTTTTTCAAAACTTCTCCAAACGCAAAAACAAGATATTTTAAACACTTTTAAAGCTTAGTGTGTATGGATATGATCCACTACACATATATGATGAAAATCTATGTTTTTGACATTAAGCTCTAAAATAGTTTTGACAAAACACAAGTATATTTTGAAGCTTAAAAATCAAACCGGCATTTTTCAAAATAAAAATTCTTTATGAAAATAAGTATAAATCTTGTGTGTGAGTGTATATGAACTTGAGCAAAACATCAACTAATCTATCCTTTACATTTTATCTAAAAACAAATCTTACCACAAACAAACCTAGACACAAGTCTTCTCTTGAAAAATCTTCACTTGAGAAACTTCTTCACCTTCTTGACTTGGTTCAAACCTTGAACCAATAAGTTAGAGTCCTCTTGAGTACTTGATGCGATCTTGATGTTTGAGCTCTTAAATCAACACATATTAGCTCCAAAACTTGATTTCAAATCCTTTATTAAAGCTAAACGCCTACTAAGATCTTGATCAAATATCTGAGACTAATTAAACACAAGATCATTGTACTATAACTATATGAGTTAATCATCATCAAAACTAGAGCGATGGGCCTTTGGGCCAACAATCTCCCCTTTTTGATAATGACAAAAACTCATGAAGTTATATATGTATGGAGTAAAGTTAAGCTTCGTAGAAGCTCCCCCTTAACTCATGCATAGCAATAAACAAATAGATGTATAATAAAGTGCATAAAACTAAACAAACATATATGCATAAACAAGGAGATAAACATGCATAAACCTGCTCCCCCTTTTTGTATAAAACAAGAAAAACATGCATATTTAATCATTCAAAATACTTCTCCCCCTTTTTGCATAAACAAAACCCAAAATCCTTCTCCCCTTTTTGTATAAACTTAAAATATAGAACATGCATAAACTCAATTTCTTAATAACCATATAAACTAAAAATCATTCTCCCCATTTTTGTCAATCATCAACAAAAGGGTGAAAAACAAATCAAACAGTAAAGATATATATGTGATATACATTCATGAAAAGGAAGACGGTAAGTTAGCTTCCTTATATACATGCATTATAAAAAGAATGGATGACAAAACCCTAACTCACATAAAACATAATATACAATGCATAAGTGGAGATGTTAAGCTCCCCCTACACACGTGTAACATAAAGAAGAGATGTCAAGCTCCTCAATATATGATACATTCAACATGAATCTATATATAGAAGAGATGTTAAGCTCCCCTTGCATATAGGCAATTCATATCAAAATATTTTTAACACAAATTTTGATAATACTTTAAAGTAAAATTTTGAAATTTCTCAAAATTTTTTGAATTCTCTTAAGTTAACAAAACAAATTTTGATGCCAATAGAAATTAATTGTAGTTGATAAACATAAGTTGGTATCACTTGTAAATAAACAAAACTTTAAGATACCAAAAATAGATTTTTGAAACCAACTGAAATTTAAACATTGTAAATATTGATATCAATTGAAAGTAAAATATTTTATATTTCTACCAATTGAAATATATAGTAAATTTTGATACCAAATAAAATGTCAATTGAAATACCAATTGAAACAATGCATAAGCTTATAAAGATGCCAATTTATATTTAACTTTAAGTTAAGTTTAGCATAAACATAATTTGTGCTTTAAACATGTAAAGATATTGTAAATCAAGCACAATCAAATTATATATATGTATGAAAGAAAATACCAATTGAAATTGGTATTATTGAAATTGAAGCATACATATATAGAAAAAATATGAGTATACAAAAATTAAATTTCATGAAGTACATGTGTATATCTCATATCTATCCTCCCTATCATGCATGCCACATGTTATAAAGATTTTCAATCATGCTCACAAGGCATGGTCGCCCAACCATCCTCCCTTTAAGGGTTGGTAGGGGTTTTCAAAAAAATAAGAGTTTGAAAATATTTGCATATTTCGAAAAACTCTACCCATTAAAAAATAAATAACTAGTTTAAAATAATTTTTGAAAAACTAGTTAAAAATCCTTCAAACAAGAAACCAAATCATATATATCTCATGAAATACACCAAATACACAACATTGACATTCGAAACCTATAAAGCTCAAAAATTTTCATAAAAACAATGTCATGAGTAATCAAATGAAGTGAGTGCACAAGAATCATATATATAGTTTTTTCATGAAAATGATCAATAAGACTCAAAATAAATATGAATTTCTTTTATCAAAACATGAAGATTTATTTTTCATTTAAAAAACTAACTTCAAGTTATATGTACATTTTATCCAAGACTAAAAATATGCATACATATCCCAAACACAAAAGAGTCCATAATAGTATTTGCATGAAGGCAAGTGACTTAAGGGTATACATGTATACTTATTAATTTTAGATAAAAATTACATATACATGAAGCAAAACATGTACAAGAATAGGGAAAAACATGTATAAATGAAAGAATCATCAAAACTAAGTTATACATATACATGCAATGAGTACAAATAAGTAATAAAGTGCAAACATATAAGAATCAAATGTTGCCACTACTTGTACAAATATAAACATAAGTTTCAATGAAAACTACATCTAAACAAGCATGCACCTCATGAAGCATAAAAACAAAACATGATTATAAAAACATGCTAAAATTTCTTAATGTAAAAGTATGTAAATAAAATAGGAGTTTTGAGATAGTTACCAAACCACAAGCACTATTCTCTAAGTCTCCAAACATGGTGGTCCTCCCACCAAGTTTCCTTGATAGCGGTGCATCGATTGTATATATTCATCTAGCTCATGTATCCACCACTAAGGCACCAATCCTCTCACGTCATGTGAGAGCCCACATGTACATCAAACACAAGAGGTGGGGACTTTAGTACCCATTTTCTTTTAGGTCCACGGGGGTTAGTATTATTCGGAACCCAAACATTTTTATTAGCAAAATTTATAGAATTTACCTTATCATAACAAGACTTTGCTAACTGGCCCTTACGGTTGCAATGTGTACATTTGTATACTCTAGAATGTACATGTGAGTGAGTGTGATCATGATGTGCAAAGTATGCATATGTGTGTTGTGGGTGATGTGCATGAACATGTGGAGCTTATTTCTTTTGAAATAAGGTTTCCAATTTATTATAATTAAAAGCACAATTACTCAAGGTTGAGCTTAAACAATTTATTCTATTTTTCAAAAATTTAATCTCATTTTTATCAATGATTGCATGAAAAGCATGGCAAGTATGAGAATCAACAATCTTTTTCTTTTTAGAAATGTTTTCCTTTTCTTTTAAAACAAATTTTCTTTTCAAGAAGTTGTTTTCTTCCAAAATAACTTCTTTTTCGTTTTCCACCAATATAATTTTATTTTTTAAAGAAGTATTTCCTTCACAAAGATCATTTAATTTAGAAGACAAGGAAATATTATCCTTTTTCAATATGTCATTTTCTTTTGAAATGCATGCAAATTTATCTTTAATAGAGTCATTTTCTTTTATTAAGAAGTGTTGTTCTTTTTCAATTTATTATTATCTTTTTTAAGCAACTCATATTTTTTAAGAAGTTGTTGACAAAAAGATGCAAGTTCTTTATAAGACATGTCAACATCCTCATCAAGCTCGGATTCAGAATTTACTTTAAGGGGGTTATCCCCTTGGACCATATAGTACAAGTTGGAAGCATCACTCTATCATTCAAGTCGCTCCCCCCATAATGTTGCTTTTGTTTGCCAAGGGAGACTAAAGAGTTCTATACTACAAAAGTCGAGTCAAAATTAGAAACACTAAATAAATATTCATCATTTAGGGTACTCTTTAGAGCATGAAGGGCTTTTGCATTAGCCTTTAAATGTTTGCCATTTAAATAATATGAATATTTAATGGTGGCAAAATAGACATGAATACCTAGGGCTTTGAGGTATATTGACATCTTAACCTTCTAAGTTTGGATGTCAAGAATATCAAAAGTGGGAGGTGACATGAAATCCATGTGTGTGTATAAATATGTGATTAACTAAAAATAAGGATCTTTAACTTACGGTTGTTGACCCAAATCAAGAGCACTAAGCTCTGATACCACTTGTAGGTCACTTAGAGGGGGAATATGTGACTAGCTAATCTAATAATGAAATAATGTGGAATTAAAAATATTTAAGCAAACTAAAACTATTATGCAAAAACACACAAAGTATAACACAAGAGTGTAGCCAAATTTCCGGTGAAGGGCTCTGGACTATCTCCTCAAGATTCCTCTAGATAAGAGTTGAGGTGCCGCTATGGCTCTCTTGGTTGAGTGCAAGTGTGAGTAAACAATCCCAAGCATATATCAATATAAGCACAAGATATATCAAGCATATAAAGGTATAAGCAATGTAAGCATGCAAATATAAATACAAGTGAGAGATAGAGAGAGCAATCGCAAACACGGGAGATTTATTTCGAGGTTCGAGCACCCTTACTCTACGTCCTCGCCTTTAACACTATGAAGGATTTCCACTAGAATCGATCCCACCGGATCTCTCGATGCGGCAACTCCTACAACGATTTCATACTAGAACACCTTAGACTCACTAGTTCCTCTCTTGTTCTCGCAAGAACTACGCACGCAAGCACACTAGCTTACCGAGGCCGCACCTTTACACCGAGCTCCCACAAGAACTTGAAACAACACGAACCCGTAAGTTTGCCTCGTCAAATACAAGGTAGAATACTTTGGTAATCTCAACACTTTGATCACCTAAAAATACTCTTATAACAACTCTCTTATAGGATGGATATGGCAATGGAAAGCTCAAATATATGTGAGAAAAACTAGGATTGATTTGGTGGTGAAAAACTCAAGAAATCTTTTTTACAAAACACTCTTGAAAACTCTCCGTTTGATATGGAAGTATTTGCTCTAAAATAAGTAGAAATACTTAAAGAGGTAGGAAAAACTAGTTTGAAAACTCTCCAAAAATCTTGTGGATAACAGTCCAAAATAGCCCCAATATATAGGCCTCCAAAAACTAGCCGTTGGGGACAAACAAAGTAGGAAATCCTGCCGTCAATCGACCGCCCGGTCAACCGGCCAACGATCAGATTTCTGACTGTTGTGCCATCGGTCGACCGTTCAATCGATCGTGGCCTAGATATAGAGAGCAGAAGCTTTTTGTCGATCGACCACCCGGTCGACCGGGGCCAGATCCAGAGAGCAGAGCTCTCTGCCGGTCGACCGGGTCGGTCGACCGCCCTCAAGCCAAGCAAGGCCGTGCACATTTGTGCACATCGGTCGGCCGCCCGGTCGACCGTCTTCTGGCTCGGTTGACCGGTCGGTCGATTGGCAGAAGGCCAGAACACCAGTTTTTCAGGGATTAAAACATGATCTTTTACCTTCAATAAAATCCCGTAAATTCTCATAAATTCTATAAAAATAAGTTCATTTATATGAAAAACACCTAGAGGGGGGGGGTGAATAGGTGTAAGTGCTAATCTAAGAAACTTAATGCAAACTAAGTGCGCTAAATGCGGAAGCTAATGCAAATGTTGCACAAACTAATACAATACAACAAGTGTAGCCGAATTCCCTTGCGAGGCTCTGGACTAACTCCCCTTGATTCCCCTTGAAATGGGTTGAGGTGCTATGTGAAGCTCTTGTTGGATGAGTATAAGTTAGGCACACACACACAAGCAATCCAAGCAATATAAAATACACACAATCAAGCCAAGCATATAAGAATGAATAGCAATATGAATAAATGCAAGGCAATATGAAATATGCACAACACAAGAAAATATGATATGATATGAATATGATGCTTTGCACAAATATAAGAGAGAGAGAGTTAGAAAGACAATGGATCAATACGCAAACACCAAGATTTGTTTCGAGGTTCGAGCACCTTACTCTACATCCCCGCCTACACCACCGTGTAGGATTTCCACTATCTCAACTCCCACCGAGGGAACCTCTACCGAAGAGGATTTCTTACAACTCTAGGAGTACCTAACTCCTCTCTCAATACAACCTCCACCGAGGCCAACAACAACCAACAACAACAACACCTCTACCGAAGAGGCTCACAACCAACACTATCACCTCACACTTGAGGGATACAACTCAATCACCCGATCACCTCTACCGAAGAGGGATTCACAAATAAAAGGGTGTTTACAACAAAGAGGTTTACAACAAACAACCTCAAACTCTTCTCTTTCCTTTTCTCTTATCTTTTTCCACAAAAACAAGATCCTAATAGTTTAGGATAGAAGATAGCTCAAGTGTGGAATCAAAGTGTTTTTGGAAACAAGCAACAAAGAAAAACTACTTGGGAAATCTCTTGTATATGATAGAAAATGAAATACCAAATCAAAATACCAAAACCTAGTTTTCTTTGATTTTCCAAAAACCCAAAACAAATAAAGATGAGAAGTTTTAAAGCCCACAAACTCTTTTTAAAACTCTTTTAAACACCTCAGAAAACCAGTATTTTTTTCTCTTAAAAAACTTGGCCAAAATCCCCAAAGAGATGGAGTTTATATAGGCCAAACAGAAAACTAGCCGTTAGAGCTGAGGTGGCAGCTCTGACAGGCGTCGGTCGACCGGCCCGGTCGACCGCCAACGGTCAGAAAAGTGACCGTTGGGCACTAGCGGTCGACCGGCCCGGTCGACCGAAACATCCTGAGAGTTGAACTCTCAACTCGGTCGACCGGTCCGGTCGACCGACTACAATGTGTAGCCAGCGTGCACGTCTGTGCACATCGGTCGACCGATCCGGTCGATCGGCCACTTGGTGCGGTCGACCGGTCCGTCGACCGAACTGGCCTGGCAGGCACAGTGCAGATCTGCACAGATACGGGATTTGAAAATAGGTCTTTTTACTCAATAAAAATCCCATAAATTCACAGTAAATCTAAAAAATAGTTTTAATCACAATAAAAACTGTTTTTCTAAAAAAATGTTTTTCTAAAACTTGTTTTATCATTTTATGTTAAAACATAAACATGTGATAAAAGTTTCAAGACAATATATCAACATATCAATTCATTTTTGAGTCTTGCAAATTTTATCAAAAACAAAACCTTGTATTTTGTCAAACTTGATTTTTTCAAAACATGAATAGGGATATCAAAATAAGTTTGTTTACCAAGTTAAAGCATGTATGTATAAATAGAAAACATCTACTATACATATACCATATGTAAACTTGTTTTGAACAACTATTCATAAAAACCAAATATCAAATCATAAAACGTGTGTGTTTTGTGTTCACTTGAGCATATCAACTAAACTAAGCTTTACAAATGGATCTAAAACACAAACTCTAAACTAGATACCTAAGTCTTCTTGACGATCTTCCATCTTCAAGTAGACTCGGTCCAAACTCCGTGATTCTCCAAGTGCAAAGGTATGATCTTTAAGCTTTGGCACCGGAATCATCAAGAATAGCTTCTAATCATCTTGTTGAAGCTAATCACCAACTAATATCATGTTAATGATCTGAAACTTAGAAACACAAGAATATTAGTAAACATAACTACATGAGTGTTGATCATCATCAAAACTAGAGTGGAAGGCTATTGGGCCAACAATCTCCCCTTTTTGATGATGACAAAACTCATGGAGTTATATATGCATGGATTAAAGATAAGCTTCAAGGAAGCTCCCCCTTAACTCATGCATAGGGATAAACAATAAATATATGCAATGAATATTAAACATGAAACATGCATATAAACAATAAATGGTTCTAGATATCAAATGGAATATTCAAAACAAAATAAGCTCTAGATACCAATTACAAAACAAACTCTATATATCAATTAAACTTAATATTCTTGAGATTAAAACATAATATATGCATATAAAACATAAGCATGCATATAAAACTCAAATACTTCTCCCCCTTTTGTCAATCATCAAGAAAGGGGTAAACAATCAAAACCATAGATAAAATGAAGGGTAAAAATCTTTCTTCCCCTTTTTGTTAATCAAAAACAATAAAATCAATGTTCTCCCCCTTTTTGTCTAAAACAAAAACAAAGTCAATAAGGGGTGACTACAAACATGATATCAATTAAAAAATATGTCAATGAAGCATCTTGATACCAAACAAGGATCAATACATGTTATATGCTATATACATTCATGAAGAGGAAGACGCTAAGTTAGCTTCCCTACACATATGCATTACATGAAGAAGGGATGACAAGCCCCAATTCACATAACACATATTATGTAATGCATAAGAGGAGATGTGAAGCTCCCCCTACACACGTATATCATATAAAGAAGAGTTGTCAAGCTCCTCAATTTATAATATACTCAACATGAATCTATATGTAAGAGAGATGTTAAGCTCTCCTTGCATATAGGAAATACAAATCAAAACTTTGAATATTTTCTTTAAACAAAATTTTGAAAATACCAATTGTAATTAAACATAACAAATTACCAATTGTAAAACAACATAACAAATTTTGAATGTCTAAACACAAATTTTGATACCAATTGTAAGAATATATTTCATTTTGAAAATATATAAACAAATTTGATGTTGATATCATATGTTCAAAATAACAACTTTTAATCATAAAGAGTGGGAGTACAAATACCAATTGAAATACACAATCAAATTTTCTCCCCCTTTATGAAATACAAACTAAAGACATGCATAGTCTTGATAACAATTTAAAAGTAATCAATTTAAACAAAATTGAAACTCAAGCACTAGCATAAACACAAACATATATATGTATGAAAGATAGATACCAATAGAAATTGATATACTTGGAATTTAAGGCATACATACATACAAAACATATATGAGTATACAAGAAGATCAAAATGATACCAATTGAAAGAGTTCAATGATACCAATTGACATAACAATAAGTTCAAGTGTATACATCATATTATCTACCACCCAATCATAATTCAAGTTTTAAAGATTTTCAATTTAGGGCATACATGAACATGATCTCCCATCCTACCGCCCTTGAAGGTAGGGGTTTTCAAAGATAGATTTGAAAATGTAGTTTTGTTTGAAAATCACTACCAAAATGAAGAACACCGCAACTAGTTAAATGGAAAACTTGTTAACTAGCACGAAATCCTTCAAGCAAGGAATAAAACAAAATTGTTTTTCATAAACATGAAATTCACATCATATCAAACACTCAAGTTCAATTAGGCATAAATAAGACTCATGAAAACAAAACATGAGCAAGCAATAGATGTGAGTGTACAAATAAAATGTGAAGATCATAATCATGAAAAATATTTCATTAAGCTCAATTATTCCTTAAAACATAATTCCATCAAAAACATGAAAAATCATATAAAACTCCTTATTTAATCTTCAAGGCATATGTATGTCTAATACAAGCTAAAATATACATACATATCCAAAACTCAACGAGTCCACTAAATGAATATTCATGAAGGCACGTGGCTCAAAGAGATGTATATGTATAAGATTAGTTTGAACTAGATGGACATATACATGAAGTTAAACATAAATACATGAAACATGAAAAACTAAATTTTCATCACAACAAATTTCATTTCAAGGTATATGTATGAATTGTCAAACATGAAGTATACATACATATCCCTAAATACAATTGAGTCCAAATATAGATTTGCATGAAAGGCAAATGACTCAAGGGGTATACATGTATATCTTAAAGTTTGGCAATACAAACATATACATGAAGTGAAACACACAATCATAAAACAAATCCAAAAATGGAATACAAGTTTGAAATGTATGAATCATCAAAACTAGACTATACTAACACATGTAATGGGTTCAAATAAGCAATCAAGCCCAAACATACATAGATTTATTTGTGGCCCACTATATGTACAAGTATAATTCCTAGTCTTAATGAAAACTAACACTTAAACATGTATTCAAAACATGAAGCATCAAAACAAATATAAAAGTCATCATGATAAACTAAAACATGATTACTATGTAAATTCACATGTATTAGATTCATGATGTACATTATAGCTTAAACAAAAGTGAGAACACTAAATATGAGTTCATATAAGCATATGTGTCTCAAATACTATACATGTATGTCAAGGATCTAATAAACATGGAATGAACATACTAATCCATAGACATCAAAAACATGCTATAAATATTAAAACATGGAAAGCATGTAAACAATAAATGGGAGTAAAGGATTGTTACCAAAATCGAAGAAGCAACTCTCCTTGTCTCCAAAACATAGTGGTCATCACCACCAAATCTTCCCTTGAAAGTGATGCATCCAATTGATTTCCATGAAGTCCGGAACGCATCCACTCCAAGGTGCTATCACTCTCACGTCATGTGAGAGCCCACACCTACATCAAAAATAATAGGAGGGGTGGTCTTTGGTACCCACATCTTGTTGGGTCCATGGGGGTTAGTCCCTTCTCTAACCCAAACAAACTTCTTTGCTAAATTTGGAGTATGTAATCTATCATAACAAAATTTAGCAAGGTGGCCCTTACGTCCACAATGTGTACAAGTGTACACATGAGCATACATGTGAGGAGTGTGTCCGTGTGGAGCATGTGTATGCCGTGGAGGGTGTGCATGCATAGAAGTTGGAACTTGTTTCTTTCGAACCAAGGTTTCCAACCGTGAGTGGTTCATGGCACATTGGCTCATAGTGGAGCCCAAACAATCCATTTTCTTCTTTAACAAATTTATATCATTCTCAAGCATAGAAGAAGTGGAACATGCAATGGGTGATTTAGGTGAAACTACCCTAGCATGGCAAACATGAGAATCAATCTTATTATGTAAAACATTATTTTTCTCTAAACAAGCATTCAAGTCATTTGAAATAGAAATAATTTTGTTTTTCAAAGCAACATTCTCTTTTAAAACAAAATCAATTTTAGAAGACAAGTTTTCATTCTTCTTTAAAAGGTTTTCACAATCATTTTTATTTTTCAAAAATTCATTTTCTTTTAATACAAGATTAAGTTGAGATCTTAATGAATCCCTATCATTAGAGATCTCCTCTTTCTCTTGCAAAGCAATATTAAGTCTAGAATTCAAACACTTATTTTCTTTTTCTATTCCTAGACTTTTCTTTTTCAAAATCTTATACTTCTCAATTAATTTTTCACAAACAATTGAAAGTTCTTCATTCAAAGCATGTGGATCAACAATATCATTTCTTGAAGAACTAGCATCATCATCACTATCTAATGGAGTTTCCGAGTGTACCTCAAGGGAGTCATTCCCTTGGACCATGTAGCATATAGAGTTAGATTCTCCACTAGATTCCTCTTCTTGGATTTGGACTTGAAGCTTGGAGGTGTTGGTGGTTGTCAATTTGTTCCACACTACAAAAGCAGAATCAAGGTTAGAAACACATAAAAGATATTCTTTAGGCAAAGTGCTTCTAATAGCCTCTAGGGCTTGTGCATTGGCCCTATATGATTACCATCACCAAGATAACATCTCTTGGTGGCGGCAAGGAAGACATGCAAACCTAGGGTCTTTAGGTACATGGACATCCTATACTTCCAAACATCAATGTTGGAAGGGTCAAAGCTAGGAGGGGTCATGAAGTCCATGGTAAACTATATATGAATGTGCAAACAAACAAATGCAAATGAGATTAGCAAGCAAATGGATCACTCCTAAGATGTTAAGCCTAAGTATCAGGAGCACTAGCTCTGATACCAATTGAAAAACACCTAGAGGGGGGGTGAATAGGTGTAAGTGCTAATCTAAGAAACTTAATGCAAACTAAGTGCGCTAAATGCGGAAGCTAATGCAAATGTTGCACAAACTAATACAATACAACAAGTGTAGCCGAATTCCCCTTGCAAGGCTCTGGACTAACTCCCCTTGATTCCCCTTGAAATGGGTTGAGGTGCTATGTGAAGCTCTTGTTGGATGAGTATAAGTTAGGCACACACACACAAGCAATCCAAGCAATATAAAATACACACAATCAAGCCAAGCATATAAGAATGAATAACAATATGAATAAATGTAAGGCAATATGAAATATGCACAACACAAGAAAATATGATATGATATGAATATGATGCTTTGCACAAATATAAGAGAGAGAGAGTTAGAAAGACAATGGATCAATACGCAAACACCAAGATTTGTTTCGAGGTTCGAGCACCTTGCTCTACATCCCGCCTACACCACCGTGTAGGATTTCCACTATCTCAACTCCCACCGAGGGAACCTCTACCGAAGAGGATTTCTTACAACTCTAGGAGTACCTAACTCCTCTCTCAATACAACCTCCACCGAGGCCAACAACAACCAACAACAACAACACCTCTACCGAAGAGGCTCACAACCAACACTATCACCTCACACTTGAGGGATACAACTCAATCACCCGATCACCTCTACCGAAGAGGGATTCACAAATAAAAGGGTGTTTACAACAAAGAGGTTTACAACAAACAACCTCAAACTCTTCTCTTTCCTTTTCTCTTATCTTTTTCCACAAAAACAAGATCCTAATAGTTTAGGATAGAAGATAGCTCAAGTGTGGAATCAAAGTGTTTTTGGAAATAAGCAACAAAGAAAAACTACTTGGGAAATCTCTTGTATATGATAGAAAATGAAATACCAAATCAAAATACCAAAACCTAGTTTCTTTGATTTTCCAAAAACCCAAAACAAATAAAGATGAGAAGTTTAAAGCCCACAAACTCTTTTTAAAACTCTTTTAAACACCTCAGAAAACCAGTATTTTTTCTCTTAAAAAACTTGGCCAAAATCCCCAAAGAGATGGAGTTTATATAGGCCAAACAGAAAACTAGCCGTTAGAGCTGAGGTGGCAGCTCTGACAGGCGTCGGTCGACCGGCCCGGTCGACCGCCAACGGTCAGAAAAGTGACCGTTGGGCACTAGCGGTCGACCGGCCCGGTCGACCGAAACATCCTGAGAGTTGAACTCTCAACTCGGTCGACCGGTCCGGTCGACCGACTACAATGTGTAGCCAGCGTGCACGTCTGTGCACATCGGTCGACCGATCCGGTCGACCGGCCACTTGGTGCGGTCGACCGGTCCGGTCGACCGAACTGGCCTGGCAGGCACAGTGCAGATCTGCACAGATACGGGATTTGAAAATAGGTCTTTTTACTCAATAAAAATCCCATAAATTCACAGTAAATCTAAAAAATAGTTTTAATCACAATAAAAACTGTTTTTCTAAAAAAATGTTTTTCTAAAACTTGTTTTATCATTTTATGTTAAAACATAAACATGTGATAAAAGTTTCAAGACAATATATCAACATATCAATTCATTTTTGAGTCTTGCAAATTTTATCAAAAACAAAACCTTGTATTTTGTCAAACTTGATTTTTTCAAAACATGAATAGGGATATCAAAATAAGTTTGTTTACCAAGTTAAAGCATGTATGTATAAATAGAAAACATCTACTATACATATACCATATGTAAACTTGTTTTGAACAACTATTCATAAAAACCAAATATCAAATCATAAAACGTGTGTGTTTTGTGTTCACTTGAGCATATCAACTAAACTAAGCTTTACAAATGGATCTAAAACACAAACTCTAAACTAGATACCTAAGTCTTCTTGACGATCTTCCATCTTCAAGTAGACTCGGTCCAAACTCCGTGATTCTCCAAGTGCAAAGGTATGATCTTTAAGCTTTGGCACCGGAATCATCAAGAATAGCTTCTAATCATCTTGTTGAAGCTAATCACCAACTAATATCATGTTAATGATCTGAAACTTAGAAACACAAGAATATTAGTAAACATAACTATATGAGTGTTGATCATCATCAAAACTAGAGTGGAAGGCTATTGGGCCAACAATCTCCCCCTTTTTGATGATGACAAAACTCATGGAGTTATATATGCATGGATTAAAGATAAGCTTCAAGGAAGCTCCCCCTTAACTCATGCATAGGGATAAACAATAAATATATGCAATGAATATTAAACATGAAACATGCATATAAACAATAAATGGTTCTAGATATCAAATGGAATATTCAAAACAAAATAAGCTCTAGATACCAATTACAAAACAAACTCTATATATCAATTAAACTTAATATTCTTGAGATTAAAACATAATATATGCATATAAAACATAAGCATGCATATAAAACTCAAATACTTCTCCCCCTTTTGTCAATCATCAAGAAAGGGGTAAACAATCAAAACCATAGATAAAATGAAGGGTAAAAATCTTTCTTCCCCTTTTTGTTAATCAAAAACAATAAAATCAATGTTCTCCCCCTTTTGTCTAAAACAAAAACAAAGTCAATAAGGGGTGACTACAAACATGATATCAATTAAAAAATATGTCAATGAAGCATCTTGATACCAAACAAGGATCAATACATGTTATATGCTATATACATTCATGAAGAGGAAGACGCTAAGTTAGCTTCCCTACACATATGCATTACATGAAGAAGGGATGACAAGCCCCAATTCACATAACACATATTATGTAATGCATAAGAGGAGATGTGAAGCTCCCCCTACACACGTATATCATATAAAGAAGAGTTGTCAAGCTCCTCAATTTATAATATACTCAACATGAATCTATATGTAAGAGAGATGTTAAGCTCTCCTTGCATATAGGAAATACAAATCAAAACTTTGAATATTTTCTTTAAACAAAATTTTGAAAATACCAATTGTAATTAAACATAACAAATTACCAATTGTAAAACAACATAACAATTTTGAATGTCTAAACACAAATTTTGATACCAATTGTAAGAATATATTTCATTTTGAAAATATATAAACAAATTTGATGTTGATATCATATGTTCAAAATAACAACTTTTAATCATAAAGAGTGGGAGTACAAATACCAATTGAAATACACAATCAAATTTTCTCCCCCTTTATGAAATACAAACTAAAGACATGCATAGTCTTGATAACAATTTAAAAGTAATCAATTTAAACAAAATTGAAACTCAAGCACTAGCATAAACACAAACATATATATGTATGAAAGATAGATACCAATAGAAATTGATATACTTGGAATTTAAGGCATACATACATACAAAACATATATGAGTATACAAGAAGATCAAAATGATACCAATTGAAAGAGTTCAATGATACCAATTGACATAACAATAAGTTCAAGTGTATACATCATATTATCTACCACCCAATCATAATTCAAGTTTTAAAGATTTTCAATTTAGGGCATACATGAACATGATCTCCCATCCTACCGCCCTTGAAGGTAGGGGTTTTCAAAGATAGATTTGAAAATGTAGTTTTGTTTGAAAATCACTACCAAAATGAAGAACACCGCAACTAGTTAAATGGAAAACTTGTTAACTAGCACGAAATCCTTCAAGCAAGGAATAAAACAAAATTGTTTTTCATAAACATGAAATTCACATCATATCAAACACTCAAGTTCAATTAGGCATAAATAAGACTCATGAAAACAAAACATGAGCAAGCAATAGATGTGAGTGTACAAATAAAATGTGAAGATCATAATCATGAAAAATATTTCATTAAGCTCAATTATTCCTTAAAAACATAATTCCATCAAAAACATGAAAAATCATATAAAACTCCTTATTTAATCTTCAAGGCATATGTATGTCTAATACAAGCTAAAATATACATACATATCCAAAACTCAACGAGTCCACTAAATGAATATTCATGAAGGCACGTGGCTCAAAGAGATGTATATGTATAAGATTAGTTTGAACTAGATGGACATATACATGAAGTTAAACATAAATACATGAAACATGAAAAACTAAATTTTCATCACAACAAATTTCATTTCAAGGTATATGTATGAATTGTCAAACATGAAGTATACATACATATCCCTAAATACAATTGAGTCCAAATATAGATTTGCATGAAAGGCAAATGACTCAAGGGGTATACATGTATATCTTAAAGTTTGGCAATACAAACATATACATGAAGTGAAACACACAATCATAAAACAAATCCAAAAATGGAATACAAGTTTGAAATGTATGAATCATCAAAACTAGACTATACTAACACATGTAATGGGTTCAAATAAGCAATCAAGCCCAAACATACATAGATTTATTTGTGGCCCACTATATGTACAAGTATAATTCCTAGTCTTAATGAAAACTAACACTTAAACATGTATTCAAAACATGAAGCATCAAAACAAATATAAAAGTCATCATGATAAAACTAAAACATGATTACTATGTAAATTCACATGTATTAGATTCATGATGTACATTATAGCTTAAACAAAAGTGAGAACACTAAATATGAGTTCATATAAGCATATGTGTCTCAAATACTATACATGTATGTCAAGAATCTAATAAACATGGAATGAACATACTAATCCATAGACATCAAAAACATGCTATAAACATTAAAACATGGAAAGCATGTAAACAATAAATGGGAGTAAAGGATTGTTACCAAAATCGAAGAAGCAACTCTCCTTGTCTCCAAAACATAGTGGTCATCACCACCAAATCTTCCCTTGAAAGTGATGCATCCAATTGATTTCCATGAAGTCCGGAACGCATCCACTCCAAGGTGCTATCACTCTCACGTCATGTGAGAGCCCACACCTACATCAAAAATAATAGGAGGGGTGGTCTTGGTACCCACATCTTGTTGGGTCCATGGGGGTTAGTCCCTTCTCTAACCCAAACAAACTTCTTTGCTAAATTTGGAGTATGTAATCTATCATAACAAAATTTAGCAAGGTGGCCCTTACGTCCACAATGTGTACAAGTGTACACATGAGCATACATGTGAGGAGTGTGTCCGTGTGGAGCATGTGTATGCCGTGGAGGGTGTGCATGCATAGAAGTTGGAACTTGTTTCTTTCGAACCAGGTTTCCAACCGTGAGTGGTTCATGGCACATTGGCTCATAGTGGAGCCCAAACAATCCATTTTCTTCTTTAACAAATTTATATCATTCTCAAGCATAGAAGAAGTGGAACATGCAATGGGTGATTTAGGTGAAACTACCCTAGCATGGCAAACATGAGAATCAATCTTATTATGTAAAACATTATTTTCTCTAAACAAGCATTCAAGTCATTTGAAATAGAAATAATTTTGTTTTTCAAAGCAACATTCTCTTTTAAAACAAAATCAATTTTAGAAGACAAGTTTTCATTCTTCTTTAAAAGGTTTTCACAATCATTTTTATTTTTCAAAAATTCATTTTCTTTTAATACAAGATTAAGTTGAGATCTTAATGAATCCCTATCATTAGAGATCTCCTCTTTCTCTTGCAAAGCAATATTAAGTCTAGAATTCAAACACTTATTTTCTTTTTCTATTCCTAGACTTTTCTTTTTCAAAATCTTATACTTCTCAATTAATTTTTCACAAACAATTGAAAGTTCTTCATTCAAAGCATGTGGATCAACAATATCATTTCTTGAAGAACTAGCATCATCATCACTATCTAATGGAGTTTCCGAGTGTACCTCAAGGGAGTCATTCCCTTGGACCATGTAGCATATAGAGTTAGATTCTCCACTAGATTCCTCTTCTTGGATTTGGACTTGAAGCTTGGAGGTGTTGGTGGTTGTCAATTTGTTCCACACTACAAAAGCAGAATCAAGGTTAGAAACACATAAAAGATATTCTTTAGGCAAAGTGCTTCTAATAGCCTCTAGGGCTTGTGCATTGGCCCCTATATGATTACCATCACCAAGATAACATCTCTTGGTGGCGGCAAGGAAGACATGCAAACCTAGGGTCTTTAGGTACATGGACATCCTATACTTCCAAACATCAATGTTGGAAGGGTCAAAGCTAGGAGGGGTCATGAAGTCCATGGTAAACTATATATGAATGTGCAAACAAACAAATGCAAATGAGATTAGCAAGCAAATGGATCACTCCTAGGATGTTAAGCCTAAGTATCAGGAGCACTAGCTCTGATACCAATTGAAAAACACCTAGAGGGGGGGTGAATAGGTGTAAGTGCTAATCTAAGAAACTTAATGCAAACTAAGTGCGCTAAATGCGGAAGCTAATGCAAATGTTGCACAAACTAATACAATACAACAAGTGTAGCCGAATTCCCCTTGCGAGGCTCTGGACTAACTCCCCTTGATTCCCCTTGAAATGGGTTGAGGTGCTATGTGAAGCTCTTGTTGGATGAGTATAAGTTAGGCACACACACACAAGCAATCCAAGCAATATAAAATACACACAATCAAGCCAAGCATATAAGAATGAATAGCAATATGAATAAATGCAAGGCAATATGAAATATGCACAACACAAGAAAATATGATATGATATGAATATGATGCTTTGCACAAATATAAGAGAGAGAGAGTTAGAAAGACAATGGATCAATACGCAAACACCAAGATTTGTTTCGAGGTTCGAGCACCTTGCTCTACATCCCGCCTACACCACCGTGTAGGATTTCCACTATCTCAACTCCCACCGAGGGAACCTCTACCGAAGAGGATTTCTTACAACTCTAGGAGTACCTAACTCCTCTCTCAATACAACCTCCACCGAGGCCAACAACAACCAACAACAACAACACCTCTACCGAAGAGGCTCACAACCAACACTATCACCTCACACTTGAGGGATACAACTCAATCACCCGATCACCTCTACCGAAGAGGGATTCACAAATAAAAGGTGTTTACAACAAAGAGGTTTACAACAAACAACCTCAAACTCTTCTCTTTCCTTTTCTCTTATCTTTTTTCACAAAAACAAGATCCTAATAGTTTAGGATAGAAGATAGCTCAAGTGTGGAATCAAAGTGTTTTGGAAACAAGCAACAAAGAAAAAACTACTTGGGAAATCTCTTGTATATGATAGAAAATGAAATACCAAATCAAAATACCAAACCTAGTTTTCTTTGATTTTCCAAAAACCCAAAACAAATAAAGATGAGAAGTTTTAAAGCCCACAAACTCTTTTAAAAACTCTTTTAAACACCTCAGAAAACCAGTATTTTTTCTCTTAAAAAACTTGGCCAAAATCCCCAAAGAGATGGAGTTTATATAGGCCAAACAGAAAACTAGCCGTTAGAGCTGAGGTGGCAGCTCTGACAGGCGTCGGTCGACCGGCCCGGTCGACCGCCAACGGTCAGAAAAGTGACCGTTGGGCACTAGCGGTCGACCGGCCCGGTCGACCGAAACATCCTGAGAGTTGAACTCTCAACTCGGTCGACCGGTCCGGTCGACCGACTACAATGTGTAGCCAGCGTGCACGTCTGTGCACATCGGTCGACCGATCCGGTCGACCGGCCACTTGGTGCGGTCGACCGGTCCGGTCGACCGAACTGGCCTGGCAGGCACAGTGCAGATCTGCACAGATACGGGATTTGAAAATAGGTCTTTTTACTCAATAAAAATCCCATAAATTCACAGTAAATCTAAAAAATAGTTTTAATCACAATAAAAACTGTTTTTCTAAAAAAATGTTTTTCTAAAACTTGTTTTATCATTTTATGTTAAAACATAAACATGTGATAAAAGTTTCAAGACAATATATCAACATATCAATTCATTTTGAGTCTTGCAAATTTTATCAAAAACAAAACCTGTATTTTGTCAAACTTGATTTTTTCAAAACATGAATAGGGATATCAAAATAAGTTTGTTTACCAAGTTAAAGCATGTATGTATAAATAGAAAACATCTACTATACATATACCATATGTAAACTTGTTTTGAACAACTATTCATAAAAACCAAATATCAAATCATAAAACGTGTGTGTTTTGTGTTCACTTGAGCATATCAACTAAACTAAGCTTTACAAATGGATCTAAAACACAAACTCTAAACTAGATACCTAAGTCTTCTTGACGATCTTCCATCTTCAAGTAGACTCGGTCCAAACTCCGTGATTCTCCAAGTGCAAAGGTATGATCTTTAAGCTTTGGCACCGGAATCATCAAGAATAGCTTCTAATCATCTTGTTGAAGCTAATCACCAACTAATATCCTGTTAATGATCTGAAACTTAGAAACACAAGAATATTAGTAAACATAACTACATGAGTGTTGATCATCATCAAAACTAGAGTGGAAGGCCATTGGGCCAACATTATATACTTTGATATACAAACACGTTTGATTAAAAATCAAAATACATTACATACATTTTGAACTATTTTTGTAATATAGAAATTTTGATTTTAAACAAAATTCTGTATTTTTCAAAATCAAAATTTTCAAAACTTCTCCAAATACAAAAATAAGATATTTTAAATATTTTTGAAGCTTAGTGTGTATGGATATGATCCACTACACATATATGATGAAATATCTATGTTTTTAATATTAAGCTCTAAAATAGTTTTGACAAAACACAGGTATATTTTAAAGCTTAAAAACCAAACCGGTATTTTTCAAAATGAAAACTCTTTTATGAAAAAACGTATAAATCCTGTGTATGAGTGTATATGAACTTGAGCAATCCACCAACTAATCTATCCTTTACATTTTATCTAAAAACAAATCTTACCACAAACAAACCTAGGTATAAGTATTCTCTTGAAAAATCTTCACTTGAAAAACTTCTTCTCCTTCTTGACTTGGTCTAAATCTGATCTAATGAGCTAAACTCCTGTTGAGTACTTGATGCGATCTTGATGAACGAGATCTTGAATCAACACATGTTAGCTTCAAAACTTGACTTCAAATCCTTTATTGAAGTTAAACACCTACTAAGACCTTAATCAAATATCTGAGACTAATTAAACACAAGATCATTAGTACTATAACTACATGAGTTAATCATCATCAAAACTAGAGCGATGGGCCTTTGGGCCAACAGTATCGATTATCATCACGTTGCGATCTATCCATGGTGGAGGAGCAACAAGAGGCAAAGTATATCAGCGGTTTAAAGTACTCCATCCAAGAAGGCGTGATCCTTAACGATGTGATGACATAGAGGAACCTCACAATAAAGCATTAAAGATCGAGAGGTTATAAAGTAGACCTCCACTTTCCAAGCTTCTGACTCCAATTGAGGAGACAACAACCGAAGCCCATGTAGTAGCCCCAGTGATGACAACAACCCCTTTTGCAAAAGGCAGGAGAATCCCTACGCCAAGTCTGGTGCTGGCAAGTGTTACAGGTGCAGACACAAGTTTAATAAATGCCCAAAGAGAAAGCAAGTCAACATGGCGGACTACGAAGAGGAAGAAGAGGAGGAACTCGAGATTGACCCCGATGATTGATCGAAGCGAAACCAGCACTGGAAAATGTGTATTTTATGAAATCAGTGTAAATGCATGTGTATTAATGTTCCCTCGATACTTTCGTTATAGCATTGGCTCAACGGGTCGAATCCAAAGGGACTGGAGGCGGTAGAAGCATTAACAGTTTTTATTCACATCGTTGTTAACAAGTTCTTCTTAGTTAAAAGAATGAGAAAAAGAGAAAAGAAAAGAATTTGGAAAGTGATAGGTGAGGAGAGGCGATGAAAGCGACGACATGAAAATGAAAGAAAAGTGGTTTGAAAAATAATATAGAAAAGAAGATGAAACAAAGATGAACTAAGATGTTGGTGAAAATAATGAAGAAAATGATAAAAGAATTTGAAGTTGATTTTTAAAACAAAGTAAAAGAAAACTCATGGCTACTAATTACTAATTGATCTACTAACTATGCTAACCTCTTAGTGATAGTTGCCTCACATGGATCCTTGGCCATCACTAGTCCTTGGCTTCAAGAGACGATACAGAGTATGACCCATAAGATTGTTCTTCTACATTCAAACAACACATCCATACCACACAACAAGTTGGAAGCTACTATTAATTCATCAAAACCGGTTAGAGGTGAGCATGAAATAAAGAAGATATTGCAAGTTAGCAAGTTAGTAGGTTAGATGTTAGAATGTTAGGGTCCATCATCAGGAGTCATCAATGGCTCTTGCAAGAGCAAGGCCTTGTAGAGACTACTAAATTCATGTGGATTATTAAGTGGTTAGATGGTTAGTGGTTAGTAGTTAGATTGTCATGAGAAGAAAAGATTAGCTAAGCACTATATAGAAGATGGAGAAGATTATTATGGAGAAGAAAGGAGACACCTTTATATAAATTGTCACCATCTATTACATCAATATCTCTCTATCCCTATCTCTCTCTGAATCTCTCTGCCCTACTACAAGATCTAAAATGAAAATAAAAATACAAAAGAAAGAAGAAGAATACGTATACTACACTACACTAAAAGATAGAAAACCTAGCATAAATCCTAAATCTCCTTTCGTTATGGACCTCTACAGGACTATTTATAGGGAAAAGAGGGTTCTAGAAGATGACACGAGGCCACGCATCAATCTTTGACGCGTGGCCCTACCAAATTACCACGAAAACACGACATTTGCCGTGTTTTCGTGGCAAAATTAGGGACTTAGGTCGCTGGTTTTGGTGAGGAACTTCTCGTCGCTTCGAGGACCTTCCTGGTATATTTGAATTCTGGTATTTTTGCCCGGATATTCGTCCGACGTGCGCAAGAGTCTAGGTTCAATGCATATTCTAGAAGCTCCCTTACTTGGCCTCCAAGAAATCCGGAATTAATTACCCAAAAATGAGTTTAATTAAGCTCTTATTACCCTTTTACCCTCTTTGTCTTGATTATTTGCAAAAGGGACCAAAACACGGTTTAGACTGACTTTTTATTCATAAATCAGAAGAAAAATATGATATAATAATACAGAATTATAGACTAATCACACCCCCATACTTATCTTTTGCTAGTCTCGAGCAAAACAAGAAAAGAAAAACTATACTACAAATGATATCACACCACTTTCGCAGGTGATGCGATTGCACTGAGCGTGTGGAACAAGCCGTTAAACTTCTAGGTTATCCCTAGAAGAGGATTTTGTCTGCTGAGGGTTATCAGCGGATTGCACCTACAAAATTCATAAAGAAAGATGATAAATGTTAGTATTTTGGAAACACATTTTGAAAGAGAGACAAGTTTGCAAAATATTTTTGCAAAAATATAAGCGATCTAAGATCATAAGTCCACCAAAAAATATTCTTCCTTAAACTTAATCTATATGCAAGATCTTGTCTTCAATTAAGGTAAGAATTCAAAATTGGATTGAATATTTTATCCTCCATAAAACTTAGATAATCTGCACTTTATAATAGTAAAGATTTTTGGGATTTCAATTCTAACCATCAAGCCATTTATTTTTGTATATATATATTTTTAATTAAATTTTTTTAAATTTTTCTTCCCTTAGTTTCTTAGGTTTTCTAGTTCATCCGAGTAGTAAGCTTTAACCGATGACTTCCAGACCGGACGGTCTTAGGGCACCAAATGAGAAAACGTCCCTCGGGTTTATGGACTCGAGTAAATAAGGCCACAAAACTAAGAGGGATTATTTGTTCTTTATTACCACCTTTAAGGGTGAATAATCATGCTTCTTGAGGCATAATTATCCAGCTAATAAGTGAATTTTTTATTAATTTATACCATATTTTTTTGCTTCATATATAATATATATTTTTCTTTTTATTTATTTTTTCTTAATGGCATTTTAGGCCTTTGTTTCCATCTCAAAAATGTGTATGTGTGAAGTACATACTATCTAAGGTAAAAAATTTAAGATAAAATTATCTCTCCAATTTATCTTACTTAGATTATAATCTTAAACTAGATCCATTATTTCGACTAGATTTAAGATGTCATAATTTAAGGCTTTCTTAATTTCTAAGATCATCTTAATTTTCTTAAAAATAGGTCAAAACTTTGTCTCTTATTTCAAAAAGTTTTTAAAGAAAAAGAAAAATCTTATACAAAAGGGAAGATTCTAAGAATATCCTAAAAGAAGTGTAAAGTAAAGAAAATCTAAAAACTCTATGTTAGTAAACCCTCCCCCACACTTATCTCATGCATTGTCCTCAATGCATTGTGATACATGTATGCATGAAACAAATAGAGAGAGAAGAAAAATCACCTCAAGTTGGTGGTTCCAGTGGTGGTCTGATTGGTCCACAAAAAAAGGCCCAATCTGATTTGCATGGAGTTCGGAGGAACCTACCAGAGACCTCTATAATACAACCCACTAGAATAATGTATATGTGGATGATTTTTATTAAGAATTTAACCCCATCTAATTTTCAAATTTTCAAAATAATTTCGGAGTCATTATTATGAACACCCTTGTCCCAAAATAGAGTGTGAAAAGATAAAATGATTGATTTGGACTCAGGAAGCACAAGAACGACTACTGACTCAGAAATTTGACGTCACTCAAGTGAAGGCTCAGGAGTCCAAATTGGTTCAGGAATCGGGTCCAAATTAAGAAATTGAAATTCAAGTCCACATTCATTTCCCTACAATGAAATGTGACTTTTTAGGATAGGTGATTCAAGTTCAACAATGACAGGTATGGAACCAAAGCTGACTCTAAAATGTTGCTCAAATTGTGTAGCGAAATAGGAGTCAATATTGATTCAGGAATTTTAACTGAATCACAAATTTGAGGTCGAAGTCACATTTTTCTTTAAGTTCAATTTCATAAAAATGAGAACTTGCCAATTTATCAACGGAACTTTGAAAAGTATGAAATTGGTCAAGTTCAATTTGTTGATCATAAAGATTGGTGATTCAATTTCACAATAGACTGGTGTTGGCCCAAAGGCCTTCCACTCTAGTTTTGATGATAATTAACTCATGTAGTTATGTGTACTAATAATCTTATGATTTTAGTTTCAGATCATTAATCAAGTTATTAGTTGGTGAAAGCTTCCACACATCTTTCACATGTTGATTCAAGAGCCCGAGCGTCAAAGATCATATATAGCACTTGCTCGGTGGATCAAAGAGTTTTGGATCGAGTCGGCTTGGAGTTTGCGCTCTACAAGAAGACTTCGGTACCATAGTTTAGTTTTGTATTTAGATCCAAATTGTAAAGATTAGAATAGTATGATAATGCTCAAGTTCACAACACACACGTTTCATGTTTTGAATATTGATTTTTGGTTTTTCGGTTTTAGGTTAACCGATCTTGGTTTTCATGAATAGATAGATCAAAACAAGTTTACATGGTTTAATGTATATATGATTTGTTCTATATACATGCATGCTTTAATTTCCTAGACAAATTTAGTTTTGACTTACTTATTCATGTGTTTTATGTTTTGGTATTTTTGACAAAACATAATTTGGAATTATTGACAAAAACATGGATATATATTTGTTTCATGTATATTGAATTTCTATCCATATGCATCATGCTTCAAATGTTTAAATATCATGTTTTTGTATTTGGAAGGGTTTTAAACAAAACGTATTTTCTATTCAAATTCTAAGTTTTTAGAAAAATACAGTTTTCGGTTTTGGTAAAAATGATAAGACACAAAAATGGTTCATATTGATTGATATTTGAGCTAAACTTTTTACCACATGTTTATATATCAATGCAAAATGATAAAACTATTTTTGGTGATTTTTAGAAATGATAAAAGATTTTTAAACATGTTTTAAACTCTGTTTTTCTGTTCCAGGCTTCACCAGTCGACTAGACTTCTGACCAAGTCAACTTGGCTGAAGTCGGTCGACCGGGTTGGTCGACCGACGTGCACAGATTTGTGCACGTTTGGCAGACTTGGGACGGTCGACCGTCCGGGTCGACCGGGTCTGAGAGAAGAGCTCTCTGTTTGTTTGGGTCGACCGGGGCGGTCGACTGGTAGCTGCCAACGGGCAAAAATTGACCGTTGGGCGGTCGACCGGACCGGTCGACCTGCAGGGTTATTTTGGGAAAAACTGCTGCTAACGGCTAGTTTCTGGATTTGCCTATAAATACCCCATTTGTAAGAGTTTTTCTCTAAGATTTTTTGTGCGAATTTTTCCTTACTCTCTGGTGTTTTCATAGCAATTAAAAGAGGTTTTTGGATTCAAATTGAACAATCTTTTTGGTATTTTTATTAGGGTTTGAAAAACCAAAGAAAAGGGATTTTGGGAAAAACTTTTGTTTGAACTTCACTATCTTCATTTCTATTTTTTCCCAAAGATTTTCTTTGAGTTGCTGGTTTCAAATCCCTTGGTTTTCTCCACACTTGAGCAAAAATCTACTATCTTTTCTATAGGATCTTTGTGTGAGAGAAAGAAATTGTTTGTGGTTGTTATTTAGACCACCAAGTTAAAAACCCTATCTTTGTTTGGCTTTGTGCCTTGGGTTGTATCCCTCAAGTTGTGAGGTGATCCTTGTGTTTGCTTTGTGCTAATCCCTCGGGTTGTGAGGTGATTGTTTTGTTGGATTGGAGCTTGCCTCAAGGAGGAGGTTGTGGTTGTAAAGAGAGGAGTTGGGTACTCCTTGTGAGAGTCCTAGGTGGACTAGCTAGTGGATTGAAAATCCTTCGTGTGTCGAAGGCGGGGATGTAGAGTTGGGTGCTCGAACCTCGAAACACATCTTGTTGTTTGCGCTTGATCCATTGACTCTCTCTATCTCTCTCTTTACTTTGTGCCTTGCAAATATTCATATTGTGTATTCATTATTGCTTGGCTTGGTTGTGTGTGCATCATTTGTTGATTGCACTTGAGTGTATTGCATTTAGTTTTAAATTTCGTATTGAGTTGACTAGATTAGCATAATCACCTATTCACCCCCCCTCTAGGTGATCTTTCAACTGGCACAGGATCCAATACTGACTCGGGAAAAGACTTAAAAATCAGGTAAAAACACCTCATTCATTATTGAATTAGGAAGTGAAATTGAATTACCAAGTTGAGATTCAGGATCATATTCATGCTCAAGTTCAATCTCAGGAAAAGGATAATTTGCCAAAATATCAATGAAATTTTTGACATTTGAAGTTTGGTCAAGTTCAGATGGGTGTGCTGAAATTGAATCTTGGTTTCTAAAATGACAAAAGTCCTGGGTCAGATCAATAGAGTTAGGAATATATGAATTGGTCAAATGTTGATAATATAGAGTTTCCTCATTCCTGTAAATGCTAACCAATTGACTTAATTTTGTTTCCAACCTATTGATAGACTGGGCAAAGTTTTTAAAATTGTAGTACGGACTCCTGCAAGACTTCTATACTCTTTTCCAGATGTGATGTTTCTTCAAGTGGATACTCTAGAATGGGAGTGTAGGAATCTTGGTTTCCAAAACAATAAGAATCATGGGTCAAATTGATAGAGTTAGAGATATCTGGATTAGTCAAAGATTGATAAGATAGAGCTTCCTCATTCCTATAAATGTTGAGCAATTGACTCAATTGTTTTTCCAACCTGTCAATAGACTAAGAAGAAGATTTTTGAAATTGTAACGTGGACTCCTACAAGATTTCTATATTCTTTTCTAGATGTGATTTTCTTCAAGTGGATGTTCCAGAAAAGGAGTATAAGAATTTTGGTTTTGAAAAAATTGTGAAGATTTGAGACCAACATGTTTTGAGATTGTGGCTCAGACTCACGCAAGAGTTCCTTACTTGTTTCCAGGGCAGATGGTTGTTCATTTTGAATAGGTGAAAATGAGTATGAATATTGAAAATATTGTGGAATTGGGGAGTTGAGCTTCTTTTGTTAGGACTCAAGCATAGCTTGTATGGCTTCTACACTTTTTTTGAACTTAGATTTTAATGGGAGGTCTAGAAAAAGGAGTATAGAAAACAAAATTAGGCAATGGAGATTGTGAAAATTGTGAAAATTGTGGACAAGGTGGTGGAAAATTTGACTTGGGGGAGATGAATTCCAATTGACTCTGTGAAGAGTGAAAATTATTTTGGAATTTAGGGTTATAAGATTGGGGGTATAGGTTGTATTGATTCGGATAAGTCCAACTCGATGCATTTGGTTGGTTCATATTGTAAAAGGCCAGGTTGGAATTATCCAAATCAAATGGAGTCGGTGCGAAATATGGATTCATATTAGGATTGAAAGAATTGTTATTATTGGATTCCATTTCACAATCACAAACAAAAAAGAAAAATCAAGCAACAAACAAAAAGAAAAAAATCAAAACCAAGCCTATCTAAGGTTGATGTAGTCCTAGATGACTCCTAACAGGTCGATTACCAGGGGGAGGTTGTTGTTTGAATCCGACCACAAGCTAATCGACCAGGTAGGGACAAAATACTGTGGGAGGTATCCATGCGTAAGCAACGGGCCTTAATTATGCCAAATCACGATATCTTTGAGGCGTAACCTCTTAATTCCGAATCTTAGACACTGATTTCACAAGAGTAAGATTCAAAACAAGTTCCACCCTCGGTCAATCTCTTAATGAGTCCGAGATGTCCTTATAGGCCAACATCTATCAATTTTATTAGGGCTTGGGTTGTGTGAGTGGGGAGGTGATTTTTGGGCCAAGGAAGGGTGATGAAATCCCCACCTTATCTTGTATTGAGTTTTGCCCTTAAGTCCAATTTGTGTATGTGTGCAATATAGACAAGAGTATAACACAAAGCGATAAATCACCCACGTGTTTGTCCTATGCTATATGCAATACCATATGTACACCTCAGTTCAGATCACAATAACAGAACAAAATACAATATATGGAATTAAATTGACATGTGCCTAAATGTAAATGTCTAAACCATTTTAAAAACGTTTAAATACCATATTTTAATTCTTTAATTATTGCAATGTGTAGGAAATCAAAGCAGGAAAGTAATAATATAGATCCACTAGTTATTATAATGAACACAACTCAGCACAATAAGATACACAAATGCCACAAATTTGCCGCGGAAGCGTGGCTTTACTTTGTAATCTGGGTCCCTGCTTTCTAGAGTAGGGAGATGCAAAACTAGTTTTGTTTGCAATGTTAAGCTCCTGTAAAGATTATTCTGCATACCAAAGCAGAAAAGAAAATGTTAACAAAATGTGAGTTTAAACCATTCCCATCCCCAGCAACGGCGCCAAAAATTTGATCGGAGCAAAACCAGCACTCGAAAACATGTGTTTTATGAAATTAATGTACATGCATATGTGCTAATGTTCCCTCGATACTTTCATTATAGCATTGGCTCAACGGGTCGAATCCACAGGCACGGGAGGCGATAGAAGCATTAACAGTTTTTATTCACGTCGGTTGTTAACAAGTTCTTCTTAGTTAAAAGAATGAGAAAAAGATAAAAGAAAAGAAATCTGAAAGTAATAGGTGAGGAGAGGCGATGAAAGCGGCGATGTGAAAACGAAAGAGAAGTGGTTTGAAAAACAAAATAGAAAAGAAGATGAAACAAAGATGAACTAAGATGTTGGTGAAAATAATGAAGAAAATGATAAAAGAGTTTGAAATTGATTTTTAAAATAAAGTAAAAAAACTCATGACTACTAACTACAAATTGCTCTACTAACTATGCTAACCTCTTAGTGATAGTTGCCTCACATGGATCCTTGTCCATCACTGGTCCTTGACTTCAAGAGACGATACAGAGCATGTCCCATAAGATTATTCTTCTACATTCAAACAACACATTCATACCACACAACAAGTTGCAAGTTACTATTAATTCATCAAAACCGTTGAAGTGAGCATGAAATAAAGAAGATATTGTAAGTTAGCAAGTTAGTAGGTTAAATGTTAGAAATGTCAGAATGTTAGGATCCATCATCATGAGCCATCAATGGCTCTTGCAAGAGCAAGGCTCATAGAGGCTACTAGATTCATATAGATTATCAAGTAAGTGGTTAAATGGCTAGTGATTAGTAGTTTGATTGCCATGAGAAGAAAGATTAGCTAAGCACCATGTAGAAGATGGAGAAGATTATAATGGAGAAGAAAGGAGACGCCTTTACATAGATTGTCACTATCTATTACATCAATATCTCTCAATCTCTCTCTGAATCTCTCTGCCCTACTATAATATCTAAAAAGAAAATAAAAATACAAAAGAAAGAAGAAGAACACCTACACTACACACTAAAAGATAGAAAACTTAGCCTAAATCCTAAATCTCCTTCCGTTCTGAGCCTCTGCAGCACTCTTTATAGGCAAAAGATGGTTCTAAAAGATGACTCGAGGCCACGCGTCGAAGGATCGTGGCCCTACCAAATTACTGCAAAAACACGGCATTTGCCGCGTTTTGCGACAAAACCAGGGAGCGAGAAACTTCCCGTCGCTTCGAAGACCTTCCTGGTATATTCGAATTCTGGTATTTTCACCTGGATATTCATGTGACGTGCGCAAGAGTTTAGGTTCAATGCATATTCTAGAAGCTCCATTACTCGACCTCCAAGAAATCCGAGATTAATTACCCGAAAATGGTTTAATTAAGCTCTTATTACCCTTTTGCCCTCCTTGTCTTGATTATCAGCAAGAGAGATTAAAACACAATTTAGACCGAATTTTTATTCATAAATCAGTAGGAAAATGCGATATAATAATGCAGAACTGTAGACTAATCAATGATTCAGAATTTGCGGAGGAGCATGCCGAGTTAGCAACCTGAGTCATACAGACGTTGTTATGCAACCAAAAGGCCCCCGACACTACGCAACGATATCAAATTTTTATTTGAGGTGTTCAGTGAAGAGAAAAGTATGCAATATCATCATTACAATGGGAATTGTGAAAATATCATTTTTAGAGCATTGGTGGATATTTGAAGCTAAAAATGGAACCACATCCTCAGCCTTACACTATTGGTTGGATTAAGAAAGGTCTCTCTATTAAGGTAATGGATCTTTGTCATGTTCCTATTTTAATTTACAAATTTTATCAAGATTTCGTTGCTTATGATATTATGAATATGGATAAGTGTCATATTCTTTTGGGGAGACCATGGCAACACAAAGTTGATACTACCCATCAAGGCAAGAGGAACATATATGTTTAACTTGAGATGCGACCCATAAAGACCAGCTTGTTGCTGCATTAGATTTGAGGTGCCAACACCTCCAACCCTGACAATATGCTAAAGAAGATCGTACATGGCCATCATTTGGGTGTTGACTTTGTTGAGTTACTCGATAGTGATGTATCATCTTGGACAATGGTGGCAGAGGGTTCAGTTCATGCGTGTAAGACACACATATACATATTATAAGAGAGTCAATCCTACATTGACACGTGAGATTGACCCTCTTATAATATTATAAGAGATGCAAAGACATTAAAGTTTGGTATCTCTGAAACTCGACATCTTATCCAAGTGTCAACCCGGGATTGATTTTTTTTATATTATGTATGTGTGACTCACGACATGAACCAAATTTGAGGCGGCGATGTGGTCTGCTAAGTTTTTTAAAAAATAAAAAAGTGAGAAGTCCACCCATCTCATTAAAGAGAAAATAATGAAACTACAAAACTCTCACTCAACTACTCTCAACAAAACTTCATAACTCTCCTCTCCAGAAAACAACAACAAAAGCCACGGAGATGGTCTGCTAAGGTGTTTGCTAAGTCTTTTGTGTCTATTCCTAGGGGACAACTACAGGGTTATTCTTGGCCCTTGGGATGAGAGCTACCTTGCTGTTAATGTTATACTTGTTACGTAAATTCATAATCGTCGTTCCTTCAGACGATGCCAGCGTTAAAGTGCAGGAATAATGGGTTTTAGCCTGCGAGAGATAGGTCTAAGGTCCTATTTGATTAAGGAACTCAGATAGCAGCTAGGTTGGCTCTGTGAAGCAAGAAGTTGTTAGGCAGTCAAGCTCCCAAAAAAAGTATTAAAGACAAGAGTAAAAATAGTTAAGTTAAATAAATGGTTCAGATAAAGCATATATGCCTACAATATTGAAGAGTTATAGGGTTTATGAAAGTGACATAGACGGGGAAGCGAGGAAGAGCGCATGCTAGATCTCATTCTAACACTAACGAATCCTGAAGAGATCTCAGGTAGGGGTAACTACTCAAATTCACATGCAAGAACGACCTAAATCCAGGAGCCAAAAGGAACAACTCGAATCTACAAGCAAATATGAGGGGTAAAAAATTTAAAAGTTTATTGATAAAAGTTGGATGATAAAAGATCAATACAAAATAAGAATACAAAGGCCTATTTATAGGCTTACAAAAGTGTCCTACTTCTACCATGCAACTATAGCCTAGTTCTAAAGAAAATAAAAGAATTAAAAGAGTCATAATTAGGGAAAAGCCAGTCGACAATCCAAAAGAAAGGCTGTTGACAGTCAAGTTATTTTGGCCTGCTTTTTGTCTTGTCTTGCCTTGCTCTTTGGTCTCCTACATCAATCCCTTCCTCTTCAAAAGAATTCGCCCTCGAGTTCCTATAACTTTGATTGCGCCTGGATATAGGTTAAGGTACCTTTTTCTTTGTAGATCTTGTAGTCAGTGGAATTGGTCTAATTGCAACTCTCTTACCCTTCCAATTAAACACATATATATTCTTCCTTCCTTTATAGGTAGCATCGAGGTCATATTGCCATGGTCTTCCCAAAAGAATATGACACTTGTCCATATCAATGACATCACAAGTAACAGAATCTTGATAGTGCTTATCAATGGAAATATGAACTTGACGCAAATCTGTTACCTTAATATGTGGGCCTTGCTTGATCCATCCAATATCGTAGGGATGATGATACGGCTTTGTCTCTAACTTCAAGTGATCCACAAGTGCTCTAGAGACGATGTTCTCGTAACTTCTATTGTCAATGATAAGATTACAACCTTATCCTTGACCGAACACCTTGAATAGAAAATTTGATGTCTCTGCGTGGTATTGGGGATCTTCTGGCTGCAAAGGACTTTCTGAATAGTAGAAGTGATGGGATCGCCATGTTCTTTCATGAAATCAGAATTCTCTGATTCTGTCTTTATTAGTACATCATCTACTTCTCCATAATCGGCCATATGGACTTATCTTCTATTCTGACACTTATTGGACTTGTGCCCCAGTTTGCCACACTTGTAACACTTGCCAGCCCCAGGCTTGGTGTAAAGATTATCTTTCCTCTTTGCGATCGCGGGGTTGTTGTTGGTGTGAAATAAAGGCTTTGGCTGGTGGCTGTACTATTGGTTGACCTATCATCGTGGAGCTCGATAGGACTCCGTCATCTCTTACGGGCTCTTCAATTGATAAAGTATGCCTGGAAGGTGGAGCTCTACTTCGCAACCTCTCTATCTTCATGATCTTGTTTTGGACTTCATCGACAGAAAACACATCTTGGATGGAAACACGTTCCTGGATGGAGTAGTTTAACCTATAGATGTACTTAGCAGTCTATTACTCCTTGGTCAGAGATAAATCAACCGTGATACGAGGCGATAGAACTCTTTCGTGTAGGCCGATATAGTCCTCGTACCTCGCCTGCATTGCTCAAATTGATTGTAGAAGATCTGTTGATAATCGGTTAAAAAGAATCTATCGTATAGGAATTGCTTCATACGCCTTCACATCATCACAAGTTGCTTTCCTTGACGCCTTCGTGAGACTTGCAATTGATCCCACCATGTGGCTGCTCCTTTCTTGAGTTTGTACGCTACATATTTGACTTGTTTTTTCATGGGAACATTAGCCATATCAAATAATTTACCCACCTCGTAATTCAATCTAGAAAGGATTCAATATATATATTCCTGCTGAAAGAAGGGATGTCAACCTTCCTCTTGTACTCGTGAGGATTTGGGTATTCTCCTTCCCAACTATGATTAGGGTAAGGGACTCTAGCCTCCTTGTTAGGATTAAAAAACCCGCCTCTCCTATTTGGATTAGAATTAGCGAATCTTCCATACCTTCTATAGGTGAGCCATCATCTCTAAAGTCGTCATACTGATAATTGGGGTTGTCAAATTTCTTGTCAGAGAATTCATCAATTTTGGAATGTCATAGAGGGTTGTCTGATGGTGTAGCGTATTGATATGAATGATATGGGGGTGGTTGATTTAGGTATGATGGATATGAGGGTGGTTGATGCGGGGATGATAGTAGCAGGGGTGGGTGAACTAGTGGTGGGTGAGTTGTAGGTGTTTGGTTTAGTGGTGGAGGTTGTGGGTGAGGATTGTTTAAAGAAAGTGGAGGTGGTGGATGAGAATTACCTGATGAAGGTGGAGGTGGTGGCAGAGGATTATTCGATGAACATTCACGCCTGCTTCGGTGCGCACCATTGTCTAGGCTTCGATCATCGAATTTGAGAGATAACCTCTTGATTTTTTAGACTAGAATGTCCATGGTTGACTCAAAAGCGCAAGTCTCCCTTCAACAATGCCCACTCTCGCAGAGAGACTGGACTGCTCATCGCCATCTTCGGCCATCGTTGAAAAATTTATCGAAGCTCTACTACCACTTGACGCAGACGGGAAAGTAAGGAAGACGATCGAGGCAGACTAGATCTCATTTTAGCGCTGACGAATCCTGAAGAGATCTCCAAGTACGGGTAACTACTCGAATTCATGAGCAAGAACGACTCGAATCCACGAGCCAAAAGAAACAACTTGAATTCATGAGCAAATATGAGGGAAAAAAACACAAAAGTTTATTGATAAAAGTTGGATGATAAAAGATCAATATAAATTAAGAATACAAAGGCCTATTTATAGGCTTACAAAAGTGTACTACTCTTATTAGGAAACTATAACCTATTTCTAAAAGAAAACAAAAAGAATTAAAGAGTCCGAATATATCTAGATATTCTAAATTCAGAATAAAGAAAAGAAAGTGAAAAATAAAGAAAAAGAAAAATTTATTAGAATTCAAATTTGGAACACAAAATAGAATCTTAAGCAAACTCTAACACTTTATTATGTAATAAGGCTGTCGACAGCTGAAAGATGTTGATAGTCTAGAAAAAACTGACAGACCTTTACTTTCAGGAAAAACCTATCGACAGTCCAAAAGAAAGGTAGTCAAGAGATTAAGTTATTTTGGCTTGTTGTTTATCTTATCTTGCTCTTTGATCTCCTACATCAAAAAGAATTTTTAACAACACACACAAAACAAAAAACAAAAAACAAGTACTCTTTTGTCCTTAAGCTAGCCACCCGGTTCAGTGGCGATGGGCTTGGTTGGCCATTCCTTTTAACAATAGTGATCCTTACTTTCTATCTTTAGATTAGTTGCTTCAATTTTCCTTGGCCTTTTGCAATATAGGGGCTGTTTGGTTGCAAGTAAGTGGGCGGAAGTAAGGAAATAGAGAAGTATTATTAGTCACTTCTCTATCCATCCAAACACCGGAAAAGAAAAATAAGAAAACCCTTTTTCCTTTTCTCTTTTCTCTTTTACACAATCATTTTCTCACTTTTAAAGTGCTACAGTTAATTTGTGGTCATGTAAATCTCATTTGTAATAAGTTATAACAAAAAACAGTTAATTTTTGATTATGTAAATCTCCCTTGCATTCTAATTACAGTCTATTTTTTATTTTTCATAATTAATTTTTATTTTAATATTATTTTACGGTTAACTTTGTGGTCAACTTTTCCGATTTCACTTTCACATTACCATCCAAATACCGAAAAAGACAAAACATTTTTCAAACCACACTTCCTAACAACATCCAAACACCGAAAAACTTACTAACCAATTTTCAAGTTCCAAAGAAAATTATTACCACTTCTTTAATTCCTCACTTCCACCCTTAACCAAACAGGCCCATAATTTGACACCGGCCAATATAATTTGACACCCATTGAGGGCAAGTAAATTTATATACTTTTAATCACTAAATAGATATGGAGTCATCAATGAATTTTAGCTACTGATATTCAATGATGATCATGAAGGCCTAATTGGGCTTTATCACCTAATTGCCTAACCAAAATAAAATTATGGTTCTCGAATAAAGAAAATAACTGTTCTCATTTTCAATTAGTACAGTGGTAAAATCTCTTTGTAGTGGATAAGATGTCTGGAGTTCAAATCCCACTCGTACAAGAATACAACCTATATTCTAAAAAAGCAAGAAAAAAAAAGCTAGAAATTTCCTTCTGCCAAAACTACTCATAAGCCACCTCTTTGATTTTTCTTCGTCTAAAACACCACTTTGTAGGCCGAATTCTCTTTGAGAAATCATGATTATTGCTTTTTTTAGCTTTTTCCACCATCATTGCTCATGCTTTGACTCTCTCATTCGCCTTAACATACAAGAGGACATTAAAGAGTGTGAAATAAATCCCCCCTCCCTTTACAAGTGAGCTGTCACATATTGAAGAAAACTGATGAAGTTCTTCCCTATTACTAATTCATAAGTTTGATAGTTTAATCTTGTTTTAGTTGTAGCTTGTAACAAAACATTTCAGGAGAGCAAACCTTTAGTGCAAAGGATAAATGTGATGAGTAATTCTTCTCCAAAAGATGAGTCCGTACAGTGCAGACAAGGAGGCAAGTTTTCTGTTTCTGCAGTTGCTTTACAAAAGGCTGTCCCTCTTTTTATTTTCATTTCTTTCTCTAATCAAACTAAAGGAGGTATTTTGAGGTCATCCTGCACAAGGACCTTTTGGAATTCAATCCAACTGCAGTGAAACATCACTGCTCATGGTGTCGGCATAGACCTCTCTAGGCTGAGCTAAGCCCTTTTTCTGATCAACCCTAAATTTGAATGGACCCCCTCTACTCTCTCTGAGAGTTTGAGAGCATTCTGACCTAATATTACAGTGTAATCTTCAGATTTCCTTTTAGTAATATATATCAATCCTGCATTACCATATTTGTATATATGAAGCAAATATTTTACACAAAGGTGAAGCCTTGTTATCGATAAAAAGCTGCGTAGATTCACCAAATTTGATTTGGACCCATAAAAGAACTTTAATTCCATTCAGTAAAACTGTGGAACTTCAGATAGGATGTAAAAACAAGAAACTTGAAAGAACATTTAAGAGAGTCATAAGAAGGGAGAAGGATTAAGATTGTAAGCTATATATTATCTTAGATCTGATGTTAGAAACTTCAAAAAAAAAATTTCTCTCTCTTTCATGATCTTTCGCTTCAGATGCAAATTGTTTTATAAGAGAGATTGAATTTTAGAACTTTTGTCCGCTGCAATTACCATCACATGCTCCAGTAGCACTCGGGGTTACACAGATTTGTTAATGTAATGAAGTTTCATACACTCATATATGCCTGAAATATCTTAATCTTTGGCTATGCACATGGGCAATACTACCACCCTCAACTTTCAGGGATCCCAAGTTGCTGTGATCTGCAGAGCCACTAGCTAAAGTTTAGGGCTCTCTCTCTCTCTCTCTCTCTCTCTCTCTCTCTCTCTCTCTCACACACACACACACACACACACACACACACACACACACACACAGGTGTCCTAAGCCCCATGACATCCAAGGGCCAGCATAAAAAGGCATTGGGAGCACCCATCATACCCCATCATGGATGTCCAGGACAGTGGTACACACCACTTGCCTTGAAACCCAAGAGATAGATATATCACACCCCTTTAGAAAATCAAAACTCTAGCTATAAATATATACAAGAGTATATATGTTGGATAATCTTGGATACAAGTTAATCTCAAAAGCCAACCTGACATGCACAAACCCTAAAACTAAGTCCTCAAATTTGACTATCGGCCACATGCCCCACAAACTGTGGCCTTTCCTCCATTTCTTTATTCTTCTTGGGACCACTGAAGTGATTATTATGTTGTTACTAATCCAATCATCTTTGCTCTCATATGATTGAGAGCCTACCAAAAGAATATTTCTAGGGTTTCTCCATCCTCCTCCTCCTCCTCCTCCTCCTCCTCCTCTCTCTCTCTCTCTCTCTCTCTCTCTCTCTCTCTCTCTCTCTCTCTCTCTCTCTCTGCCTGCTGTGCCATAAACTAATATTGATAGATGTATTATATTATGTAGCCTTGGAAACCCTAACCCTGCACACCATCATCTTGTGGGTTGCTAAAGCTGGCCACTGCGTACATATAGCTAAGTTTTTTTTTGGGGCTAGGGTTTGTTTCATGTGTATTTTATGTGCTTTCGTAAGGCCCACCACCAGTAGTAGCTCCCACAAATACAAAGGGGTTCCCATTATTCATGGCATCAAGGCCTATAATTTTGTCTCAGCAAGCTTTAGGAGTTGTTCCCACCTCATCATGGCCGTCCATTGCAAGGTCAATGGCGTCAAAAAGTGACCCTTCCCTTTTCAGTTCCTTGTGTTCTCATTCCTCTCTCTTTTGCACAAAGATATCTAGCTTGCTTAGCAAAGGTAGGGCAAGAGATTACTTATTGAGAGCTTAGGCCTTCTTTCTTCTCCAAGCTCTTGCACAAAAATTACGTCGAAAATGCAGTTACGTCTCTACAATTAAAGTAGCATACATACGGAAGGGAATTAACTACTGAATACCTAATTATTTTTCTACAAGGAAGAGTTTTGCATCACATGTCTCTTCAATAGCAACTCGATTATATATAGTTGACTCGTACCCGACCCATTTAATAAATATCTCAACGTCGCAAATTAATCCCTGAGTTGGGTTTAAGCGGGTTGATCCGATCCAACCTACCTATCCAATTAAACCCATTTAGACCCGATAATTAGATCCAACTACTGTTACAATAGTTATCACCTTTACAATATTCAGCATGGACCAAAGAACACAACCCAATTCACTGTAACAAAAAAAGAAGTTAATAATAATCATAGCTCAATTTATTTTTCAGTCCAAACACGTAGAAAAGGCCGAACTCAAATCTCAAACGCAATTATTAATCCAAAATTATATTTAAAATAAATTAGCAGCATTAAAAATATGATATAGAAGCTAATATGGCCCTGAATTGATGGGGCTCGTATTAGTGTTCATTTGTACCCGCTATCAAAGTAGATCCCTTAACAACGAGAGAGTGACAAGTGTAACGGAACACAATTCACAAAGCAATAGGACATCTTGCCTGTCACTACAACATAGCATCAAGTATAACCAGAGTTGAGAAGTTTGAGATGAGAATTGATAAGATCTGTGACATATGATAAGGAAGTCTGAAGTTTAGGGGCTGTTTGGGTGTCGGAAGTGAGAAATAGGATTTTTTTTTTTTTTTTGTAAAATAAGAATTTGTGTTTTTTATTCGGTATTTGAATGATAGTTGGAAAGTATAATTAAAAAAATATAATGTTTTTTTCGGTATTTGATTGGTAATGTGAAAGTGAAAGTAGAAAGGTTGATCATGTAGTTGATTGTAAAATAATATTACAATAAAAATTAATTATGAAAAAAAATTGGGATTGTAATTTGAATACAAGTAAGATTTACATGATAATAAAATTAACTGTTTTGAGTTATAACTTATTTCAAATGAGGTTTACATCACCATAAAATTAACTGTAACACCTTGACAGTGAGAAAATGATTGTATAAAAAGGAAAAGAGAAAAGAAAAAGGAGTTTTTTCATTTTTCTTTTTCGGTGTTTGGGTGGACAGTGAATGTGAGAAATGACACTTCCTCACTTCCACCCATTTCCTTAAATCCAAATAGCCCATTAAAGTACACAAATATTATTAAAAAGAAAACTCTCTCCTATATTAAGAGAGAGTGGGAGAGTTCACTCAAGTTTTAAAGTATAATCAATGTTATTTATATTCACTTGTATCCAAGGGAAAAATATATATATATCACTCCCCTAGACAGAGAGCGGGAAAGTTCACCCAAATTCTAAAGTAATACCCAGAGTTATTTATATTGAATGCATGATATTATATATATATATATTATATATATTATATAATATATATATATATATATATATATATATATATATATATATATATATATATATATATATATATATATATATATATATATATATAATATATATATATATATATATATATATATAGAAGAGAGAGAGAGAGAGAGAGAGAGAGATGTTGTTTATGGAATTTTTTTTTGCTCACCGCACTTTACTCACAGCGAGCCGTCTGATGGTGGTGGGTCTCACCGGGTCACCCAAATCAATGGCTCATATCGCTCGCGGTGTGCGCCGTGAACAAAGTGGGGTGACCAAAATTTTTTTGATGTTTATGTTCACAATGAAAGCACTTTAAATTCGACTTAATATGAAAACAAACAGTCTTTTCGCAATTTCTATCTGTTATGATAAGGATTTTGAAATCTTTTCGCTGACCATAGCAATGATATTAGATAAGCGATGATTGTCATCTTTGGACGCGGAGGTTATCGGTCCACCAAACTCATAATAGTTAATGAAAATCAATAAAGAATAGAATGAACTTTCTTTTTTTTTTCATGACAAAAAATTCTTCTTTCATATATCAATAGATTTGTGTGACCAACGGGACAATAACATGTCTTAAGATACCACTTAATCAAAGTTGGTAAGGACATTAATATATATATGATGAAGTACCAACTCAGTTAATTATATTGTACTAGATAATGGCACCCACCATACAAACGTATTGTGATCATGATGAGAGAGGGCGAAAAAGATGTGAGTGCTTCATATTGCAGTCAAGAGACGAGAAGATTAGCTTCGGATTATATAAAGGTTTATAAAATCATAAACATGTCAATTCATGTCCTTAATCGTACAATTAAGGGGGCCAGCTGTGTGGTGATCAAATCACTTTATGTGAACAAAACAAATATAAAAAGAGAGACAGGCAAATACCACTTGTTAAAATCTCAAATATAGTGCAACAACATTAGAAAATAATCACCTATTACACGGAACAAGCAAATAAAAAAAAGAAAGTTAGAGCACGCGAATTTAATGAGGTTCGGTAATTACCTACGTCCTCGGGATAAAAGGGAAAGAGATCTTATTAAATCAACAAAGTACAAGATTCAATAGCAAGAGGAACTCCCTTTTTTATATAAGCATAAAGTCCTTGAAGAAAATGAAACTAAAAACTCTTAATTTGGATCAGAAACAAATTCAGAAACCATCGGATTCGCCCAGAAGCAAAACACTATCGACAGCCCAAGGAGCCTGTCGCCAGTAAACTCAAAATCTGACAAATCCCAACTTTCTGTAAAACGCTGTTGATAGCTCTAGATATCTGCTGTTGACAGTACGGTTCACCTGCAAATACGTATCAGTGTCTGTATTGTCGTTAGCTCAAGAGGACTGTCGATAACCCTGTTTCTTTCTTCAATACTTTGTTAAAAAAACTCCACACTATAGTAGAGTGGTAAAGCCATTTTGCATTGGACAAGAAATCGATCTGTTCTTCAAATCCTGCTTGGAATATGCTACAGTTATTTTCCAAAATAAAAAAAATTGGTTCTGAAACCAACATTTGTGTGACGTGTCTGCTCTTGTAGTGTTGGGCATGCCTAATCAGTGTACTATTTCCAATGGGGTGGGTGTGTGGGTGGGGCGTGGGGGTGTTTCACGTGACGGGGGGTGTTTCACGTGACCCCTCGGCTCCATCCAAATACCCTTAGTATAATTATGCCCGGTCTTAATTCTTACAGTTCATGCTCAAAGATAATAAAAAAGAAAGAAAGAAAATACTAGAGACTTACAACAATTTCAAGTGTCTCAGGCCTATTAGCGCATGATTTCTAACGGGCTCTGAAGCTTGAGACTTGACTCAACTCGAGATTGCATCGTAAAACCTATGTAGGCTCCTGTAATAATCTATCGTTGAATTAAAATCTAACAGGAATTTAAGCTCAGTTAAATAAATAAACAAGCGAGAGCATTATTAGACTTGACTAGACTTGTGTTCAAAGTAAACTCAGTAGTGACTCGCATAGGTTAGGCTTGCCTCAATTCGAGTTCAGCTCATAGAAAGCACAATAAACTGTTATAAACTTGGTTTATAAGTTTGAATTAATTCAATTATTTTTTTAAATGGTGTCATCTAATATATCAATTCAACCACAAGTCTAATATAGTAATATTTTTTTCTTAAAAAAAAAGAAAATTAACAAGTCTTACCCCTTTATCCCTAAATAGAAAATATTTGTCCTCATTGCTCGTTTCTTCTAAAAGTAAAGTTTATGTTATGTCCGCATAAAATTGTGAAATATATTTTCTAATATTTATTTAGATCAGTAAATGGCTCAAAAAACTCGAGATCTGGTTTATACTTGTTGAGAGCTTGCTCAAGCTCATTTTAACAAATCAAGCTTGAAAAGTTTTAAACTCATTTAATAATTGAACGAGCACGAATGACTTAGAGCTCAGATCTTAAGCTTGATTAGCAGTCTTGCACCCAACATCTCTCTCTCTCTCTCTCTCTCTCTCTCTCTCTCTCTCTCTCTCTTTCTAGCCTCACTCATTCTTGTTGGCCCAAAAGGTTACACTCTCCATTTGTTTAGAGTTTTAATGATAACAAAACAATAAGAGCTATTTGGTACTAATAAGTTTGTTCAAGATAAGTTTCAGGTTAGTACCATATTGGAGGCCATTGCTTAGCTTTTGCAAGAATCTCTAGGTTCATGGAGCATATAAGGCAAATGGCAAAGTAAGGAAGGAACATAGAAGAGAAGGCTCTAACAAGGCATTGCTTGGCTCAAGACTTCATTTTGGCTCAAGAAGACTTCATTAGATTTGTTTTTTTTTAGTTTATAGTTTTGTTAAAGAATTGTGAATAGGTTTGAAGCTCAAAGTTCCTACACACACATTTTTGTGCACTTGTCTTTCCTAAAAGATTTCTCCTATAATATGTACAAAATATTTTTAAATACAATCTTTTGCTTACAAACTCAATTTTATATTTTATACATATCTCTAATCAAAACTATTTTGTTAAATTTCAAGATCTCCTCTAAATTCTTTTTCAAACTCAATTTTTGGCCTGAGCCGGTCGACCGTCCGGTCGACCGACACTAGGTCAGGTCAGAACGGTCGACCGACCCAGTCGACCGAGCTTCTGGCAGTTTGGTGCGTGCATGTGTGCACGTTTTCGGTCGACCGGGCGGGCGGCCGACTGAAGTGCACTTGCTCTCTGTTTGTGCCCAGTCAGTGGACCGGGCGGTCGACCGAGAGCCTGCAATGGCTCTTTTATTTGAACCCCGGTCGACCAGTCGGTCGACCGAGAGAGTCGTTTCAGCCATAATGGCTACTTTTTAAACATGTTTTATTTTTGTCTTTTTCTTTCTTAAAAGTGTTTAAATGATATTTTCTGAACCTAATACTTCCTAATTAGCATTAAGTGGGTTTACTCCTTAATCCCTAGCCCTCTCCTATAAATAGGGGTGATTAGGGAGAGGTTTCTTTACAGCAAAAATTTGCAAAAGTTTTAAAAGTTTAAGGCATTCAAAAGAGTTTCATTTCTTGGTTTTTGTGCTGAAAATCTCTCTCATTTACTGAAGTGTTTTTTCAAAACTCTCTGATTTCATTTTCTTTTTCCACTAACATACAAGAGCTTCAATCCTACTCATTGTTCTACTAGGATTTTGTAAGGGAAGAGAATTTTTCAAAAGAGAGTTTGTGGTCTTTTGATCACCAAGAGAAAACTTGTACTTGAGATTGTGGAGTTGGGTACTCCGGTGTGATTGTAATCTTTGTGAAGTTATAGTGGTTAGAAATCCTTCTGGGTGAAGGCGGGGACGTAGAGCTGGGTGCTCGAACCTCGGAAAAATTCTCGGTGTTTGCGTTTGGTTTACTTGCTCTTGTTTCTTACTCTACTTTCATTGCTCTTATTACTTGCTCTCTACATTCATAGCTATATTCACTTGTTTCATATTCATATTGTCAATCTTATACTCATACAACAAGATTGCATTGTGCACCTCAAACTCTTATTTAGAGGAATCACGAGGAAGGAGTTCAGAGCCCTTCATGGGGTATTCGGCTTCTAGTCTTGTTTTGGGTAATTATTGCATCATAAATTTTTAATTGTGCATTGATTAGCATTATCACCTATTCACCCCCTCTAGGTGATTTCAATTGGTATCAGAACTTAGACTCTAGGTTGGCTTAACATCCTTAGAGAGATCCTTAAAATTTGCTAATCATCATTTGCATTCCTTCATTCATACACTAGTAAACATGGTCGACAACATCAAAACCCCTCCTAAATTTGATGGACTTAATTTCCCTATTTGGAAGGTTAGGATGACTATTTTCTTACAATCTTTAGGTAGCTTAGTTGCAAAATTCTTTACCAAGCCCTATGTTATGTCCGATAGTGAGGAAAGCACTTGGTCCGACTTTACCTTTAGAGAATATGAGGCTAACTTCAAGGCCCAAAATTCCCTCCTAACCGCCTTGAATGAGGATGACCTTACACGGGTAATACATTGCCAATCCGCCTATGAGATTTGGCAACATTTGTTGGTCACACACGAGGGGACATCACAAGTAAAGAGAGCTAAGATAGATCTCTTGAGGTCCCAATATGAACGCTTTAAAATGATTGATGATGAATCTATTGATTGCATGATTATAAGATTTACTAAATTACCAATGCTCTTTCCGCTTTAGGTGATGATATTAGCAATGACCAAAAGGTGCGGAAAGTGATTCGGGCTCTTCCTTCATCATGGGAGATAAAGGCCACCACCTTAAAAGAGTTGAATGACAAGGATGAAATGGATCTCATAAGTCTCATTGGAAACTTGAAGACTCATGAGATGGAAAAGAAGGCAAGAGAAGAAGCGGCTCCTCAAAAGAAGAAATCCATAGCCTTCAAGTCTTCCTCCACTCTTGATGACGATGAAGTAGATGAAGAAGAAGATGAGGAGCTATCCCTCCTTATGCGAAACGTGAAGAGAATGTACCGGAAGAACAAGCTCAACTTTAGAAGTAAATATGAAGGAAAAGAGGAGAGAAGAATCATTTGCTATAATTGCCGAAAGCTCGGACACATCATGGCCGATTGCCCGGAATTCAAGAAAAAGGTGACTTCCTCCTTCAAGCAAAAGAAGCCGGTCGAAAAGAAAGCTTACAAAGCCACATGGGATTCGGAAAGCGAATCCAAAGACGAGGTGGACATGGCGAACATGTGTTTCATGGCAAACACACTCAAGGTAACCTCTCAACCTCCTGAAGAAGAAGATGAATTAAGTAAAGAGGTGCTTGTACATGCTTTTGTTGAACTTTCGGAAAGCTATGATAATAAAAAGATAGAATGTTCAAAATTGGAAAAGGAAGTTGCTTTCTTAAAAATCAACTTGCTATTGTTTCTAAAGAAAAGGATGAAATTTCTTCAAATCTTATTTCTACTCAAAATGAATTTAGTGCTTATAAAGTTGCTTGCAAAGCAAAATTTTCAAAGATTGATGAAAAAGAAATTTCTTGTTAAAAACTAGAATTGTTGATTTTGAAAAAGTTTTGAAGGATTGTGCTTTCAACACTAAGAAACTTGAGGAAATGTTTTCTAAAAAGCACACTTCTCATGCTAAAGCTTCTCATGTCAAAATTCCTCATGCTCACACTACACACAACACTCATGCTAAATCTACACATACTCACAAGTCACACACTCACTATGCTTTTAAATATGGTAGAGTGTATAGATGTACTTATTGTGGTAAGAATGGACATTTGGCTAAGTTTTGTTATGACCAAATAAATAGAACAAATAATCTTGTATGGGTTCATGACACTAACACTTTAGGACCAAGAAAATGTGGGTACCAAAATCAAGTCCTAAATTATTGATGTAGGCACACACCAAGGCTCCAAGACGTAAGGAGCGGTGGTAGCTTGATAGTAGTTGTTCAAGACACATGACATGGGATATCAACAACTTTACAACCCTATCAAGGTACGTGGAAGGTGGCACCATCACCTTCAGGGATGACTCCAAGGGCACTATCATCGGTATAGGTAACATTCAAATTTGTGCATCTCCTATTATAGAAAATGTTGTTCTTGTTGATGGTTTGAAACATAACTTGCTTAGTATTAGTCAACTTTGTGACCGTGGACTTAAAGTTATTTTTGATGATTCTTCTTGCAAAATCTATGATTGTAAAACCAATGATTGTACTCTCACTGAATTTCGTGATAATAATGTTTATATCATTGACATGCTTAATTTGGATTGTTCTACTAAATGCTTGAATGCTTTTGATGAGAATTCTTGGCTTTGGTATAGAAGATTAGGACATGCATCTTTTGACCATCTTTCTAGGATTAATTCTAAGGAATTGGTGAAGGGTATTCCTTACTTGAAGTTTGAGAAAGACCGCATTTGTTGTGCGTGCCAACTTGAGAAACAAATCAAGTCTTCCTTCAAACCAATCAAGGATATCATGTCAACTAGGCCATTAGAATTAATTCATATGAATCTCTTTGGACCAACTAAAACTAAGAGCTTAAATGGTAGTAGATATGCATTTGTTTTAGTTGATGATTTTTCCCGTTTCACTTGGGTTTTCTTTTTGGAACACAAAGATCAAACTTTTTCTCATTTCAAGATTTTTCGAAAAAGAGTTGAAAAAGAAAAAGGTTTTTCGATTTTGAAAGTAAGGAGTGATAGAGGTGGTGAGTTTGTTAACCAACTCTTCATGACTTATTATGATGAAAAGGGAATCAAGCATGAAATGTCATGTCCTAGAACTCCACAACAAAATGGAGTTGTAGAAAGAAAGAATAGAACACTTCAAGAGATGGCTAGGACCATGATAAGTGAATATGACCTCCCTCAATATCTATGGGCCGAGGCCGTAAACACCGCATGCTATATTTCAAATCGTATTTATTTGTGTAAAAATTCTTCTAAAACATCTTTTAAAATGTATCATTCTAGAAAACCTAATGTTGCATACTTCAAAGTTTTTGGATGCAAGTGCTTTATTTTGAATACTAGAGATAACTTGGGTAAATTTGATGCTAAGGCTTATGAAGCTATCTTTGTTGGATACTCTATTACTAGTAAAGCTTATAGAGTATTCAATAGATCTTCCCTTACCATTGAAGAATCCATGCATGTTAAATTTGAAGAATCTAATGTGGTTGTTGAGAATGTTGTAGAGATTGACCCATTAGGTGAAGACATGGAGAGACTATCCTTGAAGGACTCACCCGCTCAAGAAGAAAAGTAAGAACCCATTAGTGATGTTCAAGAGGATAAAGAGGAAAGCTCTCAACCGCTTCCTAAAGATTGGAGATACGCTACAAATCACCCCAAGGAACTCATTTTAGGTGATGTTTCTAAAGGGGTAACAACTCGCTCCAAACTCCATGACTTATGTGGTAACTTTGCATTCATTTCTCATTTTGAACCCAAAAACATCCTCGAAGCCGAGGGGGACTCATATTGGTTGCTAGCCATGCAAGAGGAACTCAATCAATTTGAGCGCAACCAAGTTTGGCACCTTGTTCCTAGGCCTCACGATAGACCAATAATTAGTACTAAGTGGATCTTTAGAAACAAGATGGATGAGTCCGAAAATGTCATTAGGAATAAAGCTAGGTTAATGGCCCAGGTTACACTCAAGTTGAGTGAATTGACTTTGAGGAGACCTTTGCACCCGTAGCACGGCTTGAAGCCATACGGATGACACTAGCTTTTGCATCTTTTAAAAATTTTAAACTTTTTTAAATGGATGTGAAAAGTGCATTTTTGAATGGTTTTATAAATGAAGAAGTTTATGTTGAACAACCTCCCGGTTTTGTTGATCATGTTCATCCCAATTTTGTTTTTAAACTTGATAAAGCTTTGTATGGATTGAAACAAGCTCCAAGAGCTTGGTATGAAAGGCTTTCTAGTTTTCTCATTTCAAATGATTTTGTTAAAGGCAAAGTAGACACAATATTATTCACTAAGCATGTTGATAATGACATTTTAATTGTGCAAATTTATGTGGATGATATAATTTTTGGTTCTACTAATGAGTTTTTATGCAAGGAATTTGAAAAGGTTATGCAATGTGAGTTTGAAATGTCTTCCATGGGTGAATTGAATTTCTTTCTTGGACTCCAAATCAAGCAATTGCAAGATGGGAATTTCATATGTCAAGCCAAGTATGTAAAGGAACTCGTAAAGAAGTTTGGACTTGAAGGCTCAAAAGTTTGCAACACTCCCATGGCAACTACAACCAAGCTTGATAAGGATGACCAAGGTAAAAGTGTTGATATTAAGTTATATAAAAGCATGATAGGTAGTTTGTTGTATTTAACGGCAAGTAGGCCAGATTTAATGTTTAGTGTGTGTCTTTGTACTAGATTTCAATCGTGTCCTAAAGAGTCTCATCTTATTGCGGTAAAACGCATTATTCGTTATATTAAGGGCACAATTGGAATGGGTCTATGGTATCCGAAAACCGGAGATTTCTCAATGACGAGTATTCGGATGCCGACTATGTGGGTTGTAGAGTGGATAGAAAGAGTACTAGTGGGACATGTCAATTTCTTGGTAATTGTCTTGTTTCATGGTCCTCTAAGAAACAAAATTCGGTAGCCCTCTCAACCGTCGAGGCGGAGTATGTTGCCGCGGGGGCTCGTTGTGCACAAGTCCTTTGGATGAAACATACTCTCCTTGATTATGATTTGCATTATGACCATATAAAAATATTTTGTGATAATACTAGTACTATACATATGACTAAGAATGCAAATCAACATAGTAAGACCAATCACATTGAGATTAGATATCACTTTCTTAGAGATCATTTTGAGAAAGGTGATATAGATATTGAGTATGTTTCCACGGATTTGCAACTTGCCGATATTTTCACTAAACCACTTGATTTTGCTAGATTTCCTTTATTTGTGGTGAACTTAATATTTGTGTTATTGAATAAAAATGTTTTCTTAACCCTTTTTGATGTATGACAAAAAGGGAGAGAATGAGTTTATATATGGAAATATGAGTTCATGGTTTTGGTTCCATATGAGTTTATATATGTTTTTGATTTTGATTCTTGCAAAGTGAAGTGTTTTTATGATTTCTTGTATTTGAGTTTAAGTGTTTTGCAAGTATTTTATACCTCATGGTTTTGAGTCTCATGGCTTTTTGCTTGCCATTTAAATTGTTTTTTTTTCTTTGTTTAATATAGCATAATTTGAGGGGGAGCTTTCACCTCTCTTTTATTTTTTTTAAACATAGCCTATTTGTTTTGTCATCATCAAAAAGGGGGAGATTGTTGGCCCAAAAGGTTACACTCTCTATTTGTTTAGAGTTTTGATGATAACAAAACAAATAAGAGCTATTTGGTACTAATAAGTTTGTCAAGATAAGTTTCAGGTTAGTACCATATTTGGAGGCCATTTCTTAGCTTTTGCAAGAATCTCTAGGTTCATGGAGCATATAAGGCAAATGACAAAGTAAGGAAGGAACATAGAAGAGAAGGCTCTAGCAAGGCATTGCTTGGCTCAAGACTTCATTTTGGCTCAAGAAGACTTCATTAGATTTGTTTTTTTAGTTTATAATTTTGTTAAAGAATTGTGAATAGGTTTGAAGCTCAAAGTTCCTACACACATTTTTGCGCACTTGTCTTTCCTAAAAGATTTCTCCTATAATATGTACAAAATATTTTTAAATACAATCTTTTCCTTACAAACTCAATTTTATGTTTTATACATATCTCTAATCAAAACTATTTGTTAAATTTCAAGATCTCCTCTAAAATCTTTTTCAAACTCAGCTTTTGGCCTGAGCCGGTCGACCGTCCGGTCGACCGACACTAGGTCAGGTCAGAACGGTCGACCGACTCAGTCGACCGAGCTTCTGGCAGTTTGGTGCGTGCATGTGTGCACGTTTTTCGGTCGACCGGGCGGCCGACCGACTGAAGTGCACTTGCTCTCTGTTTGTGCCCAGTCAGTCGACCGGGCGGTCGACTGAGAGCCTGCGACGGCTCTTTTATTTGAACCCCGGTCTACCGGTCGGTCGACCGAGAGAGTTGTTTCAGCCATAACGGCTACTTTTAAAACATGTTTTATTTTTGTCTTTTTCTTTCTTAAAAGTGTTTAAATGATATTTTCTGAACCTAATACTTCCTAATTAGCATTAAGTGGGTTTACTCCTTAATCCCTAGCCCTCTCCTATAAATAGGGGTGATTAGGGAGAGGTTTCTTTACAACAAAAACTTGCAAAAGTTTCAAAAATTTAAGGCATTCAAAAGAGTTTCATTTCTTGGTTTTTGTGCTGAAAATCTCTCTCATTTTCTGAAGTGTTTTTCAAAACTCTCTGATTTCATTTTCTTTTTCCACTTACATACAAGAGCTTCAATCCTACTCATTGTTCTACTAGGATTTTGTAAGGGAAGAGAATTTTTCAAAAGAGAGTTTGTGGTCTTTTGATCACCAAGAGAAAACTTATACTTGAGATTGTGGAGTTGGGTACTCCGGTGTGATTGTAATTCTTTGTGAAGTTATAGTGGTTAGAAATCCTTCTGGGTGAAGGCGGGGACGTAGAGCTGGGTGCTCGAACCTCGGAAAAATTCTCGGTGTTTGTGTTTGGTTTACTTGCTCTTGTTTCTTGCTCTACTTTCATTGCTCTTATTACTTGCTCTCTACATTCATAGCTATATTCACTTGTTTCATATTCATATTGTCAATCTTATATTCAAACAACAAGATTGCATTGTGCACCTCAAACTCTTATCTAGAGGAATCACAAGGAAGGAGTTCAGAGCCCTTCACGGGGTATTCGGCTTCTAGTCTTGTTTTGGGTGATTGTTGCATCATAAAATTTTAATTGTGCATTGATTAGCATTATCACCTATTCACCCCTCCTCTAGGTGATTTCTATTCTCTCATAAAAAATTCGTTTGAAGGTTGAGAGTTTATTCTCTTTCTTAAAATAAAATTATTATTTCTATAGTTATGACATTACATTGTTTTGAAAAATATATATATTTTTAAAAAATACTAAGCCCTTCTTGCTTAAAATCCATGCTATGCTACTAACTATATTGTCTAAAGGTCTACAGTTACAAGGGGTTGCGTGTTTGCAACATGAGAAGTGTTTTGGTTCATGAGTGTTTAGTACATGGTGTGAGAGAGAGAGGAGATAGAAGAGATGGAAGAAGGTAGCACAGAGATCGGACGACAAAGGAGTGAGAATGGCGCGCGAAGCAGGCAAGAGATACTCCCGGTCGACCTCCCGTCGACTTGTGGAGGAGGCCGGTCGACCGGCGTGCACGACGTGCACGGGCGTGCACAGTATGGAGCGGTCGACCGGGCCGGTCGACCGACTGAAGTGGCTCTGCTCTCGGGTAGGCGCGGTCGACCGGGCCAGTCGACCGTGGCATGGGATTGAATCCAACCTGGGCGACTGGGCTTTCCTTTTAGGATTTGAATTCCTTTTCTGGATGGGATTGAATCCAACCTGGGTTTCCATAAATTCAGGGACTCTATAGCTATAAATAGAGGCTAGAGGCCTCATGTATTGTATCCCTAAGAAATCCCTTGCCTCCCTCAAGTTTTCTTTCTTGTATTAGTTGTATTGATTGTTGAATCAATAAGATCTCTCTCTCCTTGCCCCGAGGACATAGGCACGTTGGCTGAACCTCGTTAAATTTGTGCGTTGATTGCTTTCTCTATTGGTTGTTATTCCTACTGTGTTGGTTGTTTCTCCGGCTGCATCGAGTCACCGCCAGTTGGGCGGATTCCTCAAGATTCAGTGGTGGTTGTTTGTGTCTCTTCTTTCGCGAACCGCTGCGTACAGCGAGTGGTGTCGGGGGCACAACAAGTGGTATCAGAGCATCCCAGGTTCGACGTGGGATCATCTGTTGATTCAAGGGCATCTGTTGCTGATTGGCGGAGATTGTGTGTCGATCTCGGATCAGAGTTAGGACTGTTTGTGATCGTGTGTCGATCTCAGAACAGCGCATGTAGATTGCTCGAGAATCAAGTTGGTGGAGTATATTTCTTCAGAAACTCTTCGAGAGTTTCGCGTGGAGGTAAAGATCCAGTCTTTATCTAGTTTGTTTATCTAACTCCGTTCTTTTTTGCATTGGTTTGAGGAATCAGTTGAAAGATGGCTGGAGAAAGTACATCGGTGAAATCATGTATCCACATCCAAGGATTGATGTGGTGAAGTTCAACGGGACGAACAACTTTGGTATGTGGAGGCGTGAGGTTATGGATGCGCTGACGGCATCAAACCTCGAAGATACTCTACGGTTGGAGAAGAAGCACGCATCAACGACGGAAGAAGATTGGGACAAGATGAACCGTTTGGCGTGTGGCTTGATCAGGTCTGTCTGACATAAGACATCAAGTAGCAGGTGTTGCATGAGACATCTGCGAGGCAGCTGTGGGGATCCTGGAAAGGAAGTATCTGATGAAGAGCATAGAATCGCGATTGCAGTTGAAGAGTACGCTCTATGGTTTTCAGATGTAAAGATGATGCTCTATCAAGGAACACTTGAACCGCTACGCGAAGCTTCTTACAGATTTAGTTAATGTGGTGTAGAGACTAGTGAAGAGGATAAGGCGGTAATTCTTTTGAACTCTCTTCCTAGGGAAGAGTATGAGGCCTTTACTCTTACTTTTCTAAATGAAAGACAATCCCTTAACTATGATGAGGTGTCTGCTGCACTTGTGAGTTATGAAGTAAGGAGACAGGACCGACTGTCTTCTTCGGGAAGCACAAAGCAGAGGCATTGGAGGTAAGAGCAGAAGTTCCAATAGGAAGGGACGAGACGATCGGGGGAGATCAAAGTCCAGATCAGGCTTCAGAAATCTGAAGAAGAATCAGTGCCTTGTGCAAGGAACTAGGACACTGAAAAGCTGAATGCCCGAAGGCCAAAGGTAAGAAAGTGGAGTCTAAGACTGAGACAAATCTTGCAAAGTGTAAGTACTCAAGGTAGTACCTCACAGGCAGATGGATCAGACTCGGACTCATCGGTATCTCTCTCTCTGTCTGTTACTACCCTACTGTTTATAACTCAGATAATACTGAGTGGATCTTAGATAGCGGAGCCACTATCATGTGTGCCCGAACAGGGCCTAGTTTTCTAACTTTGAGAAGCTGGATGGATGTTACACGGTCATGGGAGATGACCATCCGTGTAATATAGAAGAGATGGGTACAGTCCTATCAAGATGGATGATGGGATAGTACGAGAATTGAAGGAGGTGAGGTATGTACTTAACTCAAAAGGAATCTTATCTTTGTTGGTGCTTTGGAAGCATCGGGTCTGGTGATATCTGTTCGAGATGGTGTTTTCAAGATGATCAAAGGCTCGATGGTGGTGATGAAGGGCGTCCGCTGGACAATCTCTTCTACTTGAAGGGTAGTACTGTTACTGGTCAGGTGGAGACTTCTAGTTCTTCAGATGATGGTTGCACGGAGGTCTGGCAGGTGAAGTCGGACATGGAGATGAAAGGTCTTTGCAAGCTCCTGCAAAGAAGGGATCAATGGAAGTTGCTGCTACCTGCAACTTGAAAGGTGAACACAGCGTTCTGGATAAGAAGAAGGTGAATTCAGCACTAGTACTCACCGCTCGGAGGTCTTCTTGATTGTGTTCACGTAAGCGTTTGGGGACCTGCTAAGACTGCATCGCTTGGAGGTCACATGTACTTTATCTCTTTTGTTGATAGTTTTATCTAGGCATTGTTGGATATATCCCATGAGACAAAGGAGTAAAGCCCTAGATATGTTGGTGAAGTGGAGAGGAAGAATGGAGAAGCAAATAGGTAGGAAGATCAAGGAGTTACAGATTGGTAATGTTGAAAGAGACATGAACCAATTCCTACGATTTAGTCAGAACAAAGGTATTGCTACTCACTTCACAACTGGTATACAGGGGTGGCTAAGGAAGTAACCGTTCCTTGCTGGAGAACTTCGGTGGTTGTTGTCTATGTAGGATTAGACAATCATTTTGGGCTGAGGCGATTGTGTATGCTAGCCATCTCATGAATAGATCGACTGCGATAGGAGATAAAGCTCCATTGGAAATTTGGTCTGGGAAAGCTGCTCAAGATCATGGTTTGCTGCGGGAATTTGGATGTCCGACCTACTTCAGTGCCAAGAATGGCAAAGTGAATCCGCGAGTAAAGATGTTTGTGTTTTTGGTGTCAAAAGGAATGGCTACAGGTTGGGGATCCCAAAAACAAGAAGATCATGTTGAGTAAGCATGTCACATTTGGAGAGACTTCAGTGTTGAAGTCCACCGTCTCTCAGCAAGTGGAGAGGATGGAGACCAAGGAAGTATCGCAACTGGTGGAGGTTGATGCTACTCCACTATCTCCAGTTGGTTCGGCATTAGAGAAGACTTCACCGTATGTGACACTGGGTGGAGATCATGTAGCCAGGGTTGATGCTGAACAGGTTGAAGACATTGTTGAGGATGTCGAGTTGTTTGCTGCCATTGGAACCAAGGTAAAACATGCTTGTGGGGAAAGAAGCATGAATCTCAAGCTGTGATCGCGACAAGCTCAAGGTGAGGCCGTTGTTCTCCATGATGGTCGTGAGGAGATTCATATGACTCAGTTAGACAGGTTTGCTGCTGCAAATTCAGGTACAAGTGCTTAAGCTTGCTGAAGCTCATTTCAATGAACTACAGTTGGCTTGATCCTTTGGGCAAGGTACGTAGGCAGCCATAAAGCGCAGCCATTTGGTGATGCAACCCGTATGAAGCTGTTTGGGTTTCTCGAGAAGCTGATTGGAACTTCACGTAGAGGTGAAGAGTTGTGGCTGATTGGAGCTTCACGTAGAGGTGGAGAGACTTCACGTAGAGTGAAGTGTTGTGGCCAGTTGGACTTCACGTAGAGGTGAGGTGTTGTGATCTCGATGAACAGGTTGATCTTCTGGTGAGAAGATGTTGAGCTTACATAAGGAGTGGTGTGCATCCAGTTGTTGAAGCCGATGATGGTGTTCGGTGTGCTCTACTCAGACTTGGTTGGACCGTCAGCTGAAGACATGTAGACTAGATAGAGCTAGTCAGTTGGAGAGTCAGTGTTGGCTCATGATGAGTTCTTTGTGAGGTCGTGAAGTTGCGGAGTAGGAGCCACGTTCGGTGTTCGGCATGTATGGAAGTTCTCCTAAGGTGAAGTGTAGGGGGATGTGTGGTGCATCCCAGTTGATAGCTGAGCTACAGATTCCAAGTCGAGATCGTGTGTCGATTTCGTCGTCCGAGCGCGCAAGCCTAGATCGTGTGTCGATTTCGCCGAGATCGTGTGCCGATTTCGCCAGGTGACAGACTGGGGTTCGTTTGAGATCGGCTCAGATTTAGAAAATCTTCACCGAGGTGGAGAATTGTGGGAGAGAGGAGATAGAAGAGATGGAAGAAGGTAGCACAGAGATCGAACGACAAAGGAGCGAAAAACGGTGCGCGAAGCAGGCCAGAGATACTCCCGGTCGACCTCCCGGTCGACCGGTGGAGGAAGCCGGTCGACCGGCGTACACGGCGTGCACGGGCGTGCACAGGATGGAGCGGTCGACCGACTGAAGTGGTTCTGCTCTCGGGTAGGCGCGGTCGACCGGGCCGGTCGACCGTGGCATGGGTCGGTCGACCGGCCGGTCGACCGACATCCAACCGGGTTTCCATAAATTCAGGGACTCTGTGGCTATAAATAGAGCTAGAGGCCTCATGTATTGTATCCCTAAGAAATCCCTTGCCTCCCTCATGTTTTCTCTCTTGTATTAGTTGTATTGATTGTTGAATCAATAAGATCTCTCTCCCTTACCCGTGGACGTAGGCACGTCGGCCGAACCTCGTTAAATTTGTGCGTTGATTGCTTTTCTCTATTGGTTGCTGTTCTTGCTGTGTTTGGTTTTTCTCCGGTGCATCGAGTCTCCGCCAGTTGGGCGGATTCCTCAAGATTCAGTGCTGATTGTTGTGTCTCTTCTCCGCGAACCGCTGCGTACAACGAGTGATGTCGGGGGCACAACACATGGTTTACGTGAAAAAGAAAATTGCAAAGATAATTCAAATGTATTGATGTATTGGTGATATACTAATGTTTATGTGAGCATAATATATAATATACTCAAAGGCGAGTATTCGGTATTTGAGCATATATAATAGAGTATCCAAGATCTTTCTAATTAATAAGTATTTCAACATGTAGAGTCCAACTTCTAACAGTATTAGTCTTCCAATTACCTACTAGAAGTAGGGTCCAATTCAGCTTTAAAATTCGGATTGGATCTGGACCCATTAGTGCTAAAACAAAGTCCAAATCTTCACTAAAAGTAACTTCTTCAAGTTAATTTATTAGAATTATATGTATATTTTTCTTATTTATGATTTATATTGGCTTGAACATTGGAGTACCTCGTTGAGTCAAACTGGCAACCCTAACACATGACTGTTTTATAAGATTGCAGATTCTCTGAAAATTCCAGCATCTCTAACGTAAAATTAAATCCTAGTTTATTTTGGTTCTTACATTAAGTTCTCAGTCCCTAAGTTTTATAAAGGTAAGGGTTGTCATGGCAATAGATACTTGCTATCATCGTGCAAGGAGTGTAATGGACTGTAGTGGTCAAAAATGACCCTCAGCAAGATGCTGGCACGTGTCCAAGCAACCAAGTTCTTTTTTTGAAGTTTTCGTAACAATCAACTGCCTCCGTCACATCAGACCCTCCTGAGAGCATTCATATTTCCCAGAATCACTCCAACTCGAACTCAAGTTAACCTCCAAAGTTCCGCCACCTAGAACTATTCTGAAGCAAACCTCTCATTTCGGAGCATCACTCTCCGGAGTCACCAGCAGTCCAACATCCTCAACTTCACCCAAATTTCTCAGTAAACAACCGCCTAGATCTCCGCCTGCAATCACGTCGCTTCTTCTCTCCCATATTGAAGACGTGGTGTAACGCCTCAATCCATCAGATATGGGGACTCTACGGCGATGTACCCTTACATATGTATGATTAGTCTTTAAAACTACATATTTCATACAACATCTTCACATTTATTTAATATTAAATTCTGCTAATAATACCTCTCTTGCATGTTTCTAGGTTTATAGCATGAAATGAAGAAGAAGACCCTAAATCACCATTTAATTGGTGATTAAAAGCCTACATGAATAGTCATTGACTTTGGAGGGTTGTTTTAATCAAAATAGGGGGCCAATTTTCAGAAACCGGACAGCACCGACAGGGGACAGACGGGACAGCGCGCGGCCCGAAGCACTGCCCTCGCGGCTCTAGAGGAACCGCGGAAACGCGGCCTGGGCCGCATTTCCGGGGCCGTATGGGCGCGGCCGCGCCCGTACTTTTGGCCCGGGTTTGTCCCCTGGCCCCCTTTTCCTCTGGTGCATATAAATACCCCTTGGGGTTTACAGAGCAGGAGATATACAATATTTTAGGGTAGTTTCATCTCCACTTTATAGTTTAGAGTAGTTTAGGTTAGTGTTCTTCTTCTTCCTCCTTTGTATTTTCATTTCTTGTAGATCTTGTAATAGGAGAGAGAGTGGTACATGGTTGGGAAGTAGAGTGCTTGTAATAGAAGGAGACAATCTATAAAAGGTGCTCTCTTAACATATATTTGTTTTCTTCTCTAACTTCTTTTACATGTTTAGCTCACTTTTTCTCTCATGGCAACTAACTACTAACCACTAACAAGTCTAACTTCTTATTTGATAATCCACATGAATCTAATAGCCTCTACTTGGCCTTGCTCTTGCAAGAGCCATTGATGGCTCATGATGATGGATCCTAACACTCTAACATCTAAATTTCTAACAAGCTAACATTACTTTATTTCATGCTTGCTCTCATTGGTTTTGATGATTTAAGTATAGCTTGCATTTGTTAGTTGAATTTGGATGTGAAAGTTAACATATGAGACATACTTTGTAAAGCTCTTGAACCAAGGAGTAGTGATGACCATGATACATGTGGGCAACTATCGCTAAGAGTTTAGCATGTTAGTGGAGTCATTAGTAGTTAGTAGTCATGAGTTTTTTTTATACTTTTTGCTTTGTTTTAGAAATATTCCAAAAACCACAAAACATTCTTTCTATGTTTCTCACTTCTTTGTTTTCACCGTACTTCTCTTTTCATTCTTTGTTTTGTTTTCTTTTCATTCTTTCAAACATTGAAGAACCGTTAACATACACGTGAATATACCGTGTAAAGCTTCTATCGCCTCCCGTCCTTATGGATTCGACTCGTTTTAGCCTCTTTTTATAACAGAAGTATCGAGGAAGCCAAAGCACACACTTTAAATATCGACTTCAAAACATACATTTTTGTGCGCGATTTTCCCCGATCAAATTTTGGCGCCGTTGCCGGGGATGAGAACGGTTTGATTTCACATTTTTGTTAACTTTTCTTCTTTGTTTTTGGTGTGCAGGTCAATTTTTTAGCATTGCAGAAGTCCACACTTGCTCTTGTGTGGTTGGGTAAATTCTTATATATTTTTTTATATTCTGTTGCTAATATTTGTTACCTGTGCACTGTAAATAATTTTAAGAACTAAATACAGAAATTGGATGCTTTAAAACGGTTTAGACATTTGCATCGAGGCACATGCAATTTTCATTCCAATATACTGTATTTTATTCTTGTGTTGTTGTGATCTTGATGGAGGTATACATATTGCATTGCATATAGTTAGGACAAACACGTGGGTGATTTACTCTCTTGTGTGTTCATTTTAATCTATATTGTACACTTGTACGAATTGAACTTAGGGACACCCAATACAACATAAGGTGGGGAAGTCATTAATTACCCTTCTTTAGCCCAAAAATCACCTCCCCACTCACACAACCCAAGCCTACTAAATATTGCTAGACGTTGGCCCCTAGGGACATCTCAGACTTATTAAGATTGACCTAAGGGAGAAGTTGACTCTTATCAAATCGGTGTCTAAGTTTGGGGATTGAAAGGGCGAAACCTCGAAGACAGTGTTTGGTATAATTAGGCCCGTTGCTCTGGTACGGATACCTCCCACTGATCTTATCCCTACCTGACCGATTAACTCGTGGTCAGATTCTGACAATGTACCCCTCGTGGACAGTCTAACTAGTTTAGAAGTCGTCTAGGTCTAAGTCAACCCTAGCATAGGCTTGTTTTCTTTTTCTTTGTCTTTTTCTTTGTTTGTTTGTTTGTTGTTTGTATATTGTGAGATAGATTTTAACAACAATAATTTTTTCAATCATAATATGAATCCATTTCACCCCGACCTAATTTGACTCGGATAACTCCAACCTGGCTATGTACAACATGAACTAATCATATATGTCGGGTTGGGATTATCCAACTCAATATGACTCGTATCCCCAATTTTATGACCATATTTTCAAAATAATTTTAACTTTCACAGAGTCAATAGGAATTCACCTCCCCCGAGTCAAATTTTCGACCATCTTCTTCACAATGTTCACAATATTCATTCCCCATTCTGCTTCATATATCCTCTTTTTCCTGTTCCACTAACTGAGGAAAGTCCAATTTGGAAAGGAGTATGGAAGCCATGCTTGAGTCCCACAACAAATGCAAATTTTGCTCATTCACAATCCATTCCAAATCAAACTCCATATATCCTTTTCTAGAACATCCAATTGAAGAAGAATCTGAGCTAGAAGAGCGTTTGCAAGTCTTTTGTGAAAAATTGCAATGATTTCAAAATATGTTGGACTTATCATCTCACCAAATTTTCAAGAGTCCTACTCTCATCTTTCAGTCTCACTGATTCAAAATGAACAACCATCAATACTAGACTTGAGTATGGAACCCTTGCGTGAGTCTGAGCAGTAATCGTAACATCCGGTGGACTCACAATTTCACCACAATTTTCAAAATCAACTTTCATACTCACCTTTTCAAGAAGAACCATTGCAAAAAGTATGGATGACATGATTCTGACTCCAAATTCTGTTACCCACCTACTATCAGTAGTTAGATTCACTAAAAGCGAATTGATCAATGAGAGCGAGGAAAGTCTTTCTTGTCGACCTTTAACCGATCCTTATATTCCTAACTCTACGGATTGGACCCAAGAATCATGTTATTTTAGAAATCCAGTTCAATTTTATCATACCAATCTAACTTGACCACATCAACTCTTGACATTTTGGCAATTTATCATTTTCCTGAATTGAACTTGAGCTTGCAAGTGATCCTGATCTCATGTTGGTGATTCCATTTCACTTTTTGATTCAATAATGACTCTGGTATCTTTACCAGATTTTTTCTCTATTCCGGAGTCAACATTGAATCCTGTACCAGTACACTGTGAATTGAATCACCAATATTTTATAATCACACTTTATTAATGGGAAAAGTGCGTGAACATCAATTCTTTAGTTTGGACCCTATTTTTGAACCATTTCGACTCTGATTGTTGACTCTCGACTGATCTGAGTCAAATTCCCGAGTCGGTAATCGGTTTTTGTTCCTGATCCATTTGAGTCTAAATCCATCATCTCCTAAAATCACACTTCCTTGTCGGACAAGGGTTGAAGAAAATGACTTAGTATTATTTTTGAAAATTGAAAATTAGATGGGATAGTTTTAAATAAGACAATTCAGTCAATCATTCTTTTACGTGGGTCGCATTAGAGAGATCACTGGTGTGTTTCTACAAGATCCACGATATCTTGATGGGATAGCAACGCTTGGCGCAATCAGACCACTACCGGAAACTACCACCATGAGGTAATTTTTCTTCCCTCTTCATTTTGTTTCATGTATATACACATTCACGATGCATTGAGGACAATGTATGAGATAAGTGTGGGGGAGGGTTTACTAACATAGTTAGTTTTACATTTTCTTCTTTTACCTTCCTTTTTAGGAACTTTTAAAAATTTTTCTTTTGTATAAAACTCTTTTCTTTTCTTTTTACAAAACTTTTTGACATAAGGAAATTTTGATTTATTTTTAAAATTTAAGATTATCTTAGGAATTAGGAAGACCTAAAAATTTTAAATTTTAAACCGAGTCAAAATATAATCTTGTTTAAATTTTAGGATAAGAAAGTAAGATTGAAAGATAATTTGATCTTGAATTTTTTGTCTTAGATTTATGCACTTCACACTTACACAATTTTTAGGATTGAAATAAAGACTGAAATGTTGGCCCAAGAGCCTTCCACTCTAGTTTTGATGATGATTAACTCATGTAGTTATGCTTACTAATAATCTTGTGTTGTTTAAGTTTCAGATCATTACCAAGATATTAGTTGGTGATTAGCTTCAATAAGGTGTTTAGAAGCTTTTCATGTTGATTCCAGGGCCAAAGCGTCAAGATCACACATTGCCTAGCCCATGGATGGAGTTTTGGAGCAAGTCTACTTGAAGATGAAGATCGTCAAGAAGACTTAGGTATCCATAGTTTAGATAGTGTGTTTTAGATCCATTTGTAAAGCTTAGTTAGTTGATTATGCTCAAGTGCACAACACACACAAAAAGTTTTATGTTTTGGATTTGTTTTCATGAATAGTAGATCAAAAAGTTTACATGTTTTATATGTATAGTAGATGTATTCTAATTATACATACATGCTTTAACTTGCTAGACAAACTTATTTTGATATTCCTATTCATGTATTGAAATCAAGTTTGATAAAAATACAAGTTTTGTTTTGATAAAATTTGCAAGACTCAAAAATGAATTGATATGATTGATATATGTCTTGAAATTTTTATCACAAGTTTGTGTTTCAATACAAAATGTTAAAAACAAGTTTTATTGGGATTTTCAGAAAGATAAAGATTTTTATAAATATTTTACACTGTTTTTTCTGTTCCAGATTTCTCTGTTCCGGCTTCAATCAGTCGACTAGTCAACCTGAACCTATCGACTTGGGTGAAGTCGGTCGACCGGGCCGGTCGACCGATGTGCAAAATCTGTGCACGTTTGGAGGCACTGGGACGGTCGACCGCTTCCGGTCGACCGGGGCACTTACAGTGCTCTCTGTTTGTTCGGTCGACGGGCCGTCGACCGCAGTTGCCCAACGATCATATTTCTGATCGTTGGCGGTCGACCGGGGCCGATCGACCGTTGCCTGTCAGAGCTGCCAGCTCAGCTCTAACGCTATTTTTGTATTGGGTCTATATATACCCCCTCTCTTGGGCTGTTTTGTTAAGGTTTTCAAGAAGAAAAATTTCAGTGTTCTCTAGTGTTTAACAGTTTTCAAAATAGTTTTTGTGCTAAAAAGATTTCATCTTTATTGTTTTGGGTTTTTGAAATCAAAGAAAATTAGGCTTTTGGATATTGAATTGGATTTCCTTTCTATCATCTTCAAGAGATTTCCCAAGTAGTTTTTCTTGTTGCTTGTTTCCAAAAACACCTAGTTTTCCACCCTTGAGCTATCACCTATCCTAATCTATTTAGGATCTTGTTTTTGTGGAAAAAGAAAAGAGAAAATAAAGAGAGATTGAGTTTGTGATTTTTGGAACCACTTGTTGTAAACACCCTTATTCTTGTTGTATCCCTCTTAGGTAGAGGTGATCGGGTGATTGGTTTGCTCCCTCTAGTGAGAGGTGGAGTTTGGTTGTAAACCCTCTTCGGTAGAGGTGTTGGTTGTTGTGGTTGTATTGGCTACGGGCCTACCCCTCTTGTGTGAGGAGGTGTTTGTTTGAGAGAGAGTTTATGTACTCCATTGTTGTAAAATCCTTCTCGGGTGAAGGTTCCCTCGGTGGAGTCCTCGGTGGACGGTATAGTGGATTGGAAATCCTACACGGTGGTGTAGGCGGGGATTAGAGCAAGGGTTCTCGGACCTCGAAACATATCATTGTGTTTGCGTTGATCACTTGTCTCTAAACTCTCTCTCTCTTTACATTGTGCAAAGCATCATACTTCATTCATATCATATTGCTTGTGTTGAGCATAATTCATATTTCATATCATATCTATTTGCTTGTGTTGTGCCTTGCATA